>PQWD01009203.1:78643-95690 GCA_019425675.1 Leucinodes orbonalis
TGTTAGCTTTTCTAAATATTTTTAATATTTCTTTAGTGAGACCTCGACGGTACTTTATGAAAGTTGATTTATGATATCAGATATGTTAATACACTACATATTTTTGCCATTGTGATAATTTTTATGAAGTTAAATGAATAGTATTCTGTGAGTAAGTATGTCTACTTTAAATCATGTATTTTTAAATATGACCTTAATTAAATATAATGTGGTACATTGAAAATCATGAGATCTAAAAATACAGGTATTTTACTTTTTTATTATGATTTAATATCCAAAAATGATACGTTATGTCGTCTATATTAGATACTACTCCATTTAGAAATGAATTTAGTTGTCGTTGAATAAAATGTAAGGGTAGTTTTTTATAAATAGAAGTTAATCCATTACCGATGTAATCTATATTGATTGATGTGACATTTTTGACGTAACAGTGATTGAGAAGTATTTTTACTATATCTAAAGTAAAAAATAGATACAACCTTAACATTTCTATATACTTACAATTGATTCCAATGTGTTTATAGCACTGTTAAATATAATGGTATAAGATAGATAAGGTCATGATTGCAACGATTCAATACATAAACAAATTATACACACGACAACATAGATTTAATATACAATTTGACCTAAAGACATCAAGCCATTTTATGTTTATGTTCTATAGCAAAGTTAAATTTAGTATACGTTTTAAAGTTGACTATTCATGACTACATGATAAAAAATATGTTTTTTCAAGTATTTGTCAACTTCCCTAGAAACGCAAGTTACAATAAATGCAATTTTCGCACAGTCGATGAAGTATTATCGCTTTAAATGTCATTTGGATCAGTAACGTGGCAAATGTTTCCGCCCGCTGCTCCCTCGCTTTTCCAGCAATTGCCTGCAAGCGGATTTCGATGCATATAGAGCAAATAGTTAAACTGTTAACAACAAAGTTGATTTGCGACTATGGCTTTTTAAAAATCGGTTTTCACGTGTACGATATAAACTAGTAATTTACTAGGCGGTAGACTCGATACTAAGTCCTCTAGGTAGGTACCAACGCAGTGCCAGATATCGTCCCGTGAAATAGGAGTGTTATACACTTTTATGTTTCGGGATGAGGGCACTATAGCTAGTAAAATTACCGGATATAAGAGACCTAACATCTTTGGGTGACGGGCACAGTGTGGAATTGATAGAGAATAAGAACTCTCTATCAGTTGTTATTTTTCCTTAAATAACTTGAATATTTATTTAGAATTTATTATCTACTAAAAATACTTTGTACTGTACTGAATTGAGTTATGACTATATGTGTATACCTACTGTAAATAATGGTTTAAGTATTGAATATTTATGCAGTAAACAACATTTACATTTTTAAACTTAAACACATAATAATCTTAACCTTAATAATGGTAATTCACATTTATATACCGATAAAAAATGTAACGCTGCCAGTATTTTCGGAACCTTGCCGAAAGGGACTTCTTTTAATTTTATTTTTAGTTTTAATTATTAATTTTTAAGTGTTTAGGGTGTAATATATTTTAGTTCAAGTGTTATTTATTACTCAATTAGATTTAATAAATATATATACCGATTCTTCTTAAGTTTCCGGACACAATACATTTTACAACATTTCTCGATTTAAGGGAATCCCGAACTAGGAGCGACATGCTCCAATCATTTATCTTAAGGGACATTAGAAACAACATTTTCCGATTGTTTATATGTGCTCAGTAAGCTCTCCTTTCATTAGAGACGTATACGTCGCTTGCAGGGCCGCAAGATTGATGGGAGCGCGATGGATTTGTTCTATTCGCGTGTTCACTCATCAATCATTCACGGATATTTTTCCGTGTCTCAGGTTGTTTAGCCCAAATAGATTGTTGCAGGCATTCGGGCATCGCTCATATCGACATGTGTAACGCATTAGGATTGACGTTTACGTGATACCGTATTCCGTATGGGTACAGCGGTGTTATTTCGGATCTGAACGCTGTCTGTCAATTTGCAAGGGAAATGTGATCTTTTTTTCAATAAAACATCTTTGGAGTTGCAATAAAGTCAAAGAATTTCATCTTATAATGCTTATGAATTCTATGTTACGTTATCAATAGTCAATAAAATTAAAATTTTTCGAAGAAATACTGGCTTCGTACATTTTAGGAGGACTGTTGATTTCTTAACTTGAAGGAAAGGCCCAACCCTCAGGGCTTAAGGGCTACCTTACCTGGTCGTAATCTTCCTTGCGGAAAGCATCAAGACTTAACGTAACAGCTTGAGATTCTTAGACGACACATTCTTCTTCAAGTGCCTCTTCAATCCTGAAGTTGGTCGTCAGCTTCCTGTGCTTGGTCTTATCAACCTTAGTCGGAACAATTTTTCGACGGAAGTAATGCCAGTCCACTCTTGGATATTTCGCAGTCATGATTTTCTCTTGCGTCCAGCGCCTCTTTACTCCTACCATGCCCATCATAATAATTTGAAGTAACGCGTATCTATCGTGTCGAAGAACGTGACCAAGATATTCAATTTTGCGTTTTTTGACGACACATACAGACCAGCAATTAATAACTATCTTAGTTTGTATGATGTAATAATCTAGTACTAAGTCTCTTAAAGTACATTTCGTACTTAGTTTTCTTTAAAACTAAAGCCAGGGATATCAAACATATCACATTATTTCAATTGAAATCCACCCCATTCTGAAAGGAAAGAAGAAAGAAAGAAAAATCATTATAGACCGTTCATCAAATAAATTACACAAAAAAGTAGTACGTAACAGAGAACAAATAAAAGAGCAACAATTTAAAATAATACAAACACAGAACGATAGGAAAAAGACAAAATGATACGGCAAGGTCCCGCCTCAGCATAAGCTGCGCATCGCTAAGCGCTGCAGCAACACTGTTATTCTGACGAGACCTCCCGAGTATATTTACATAGAATAATTTAAAATGATAACAAGAATAACATTATATATTTTTAGTATATTTTTAAATATATATATCAATATATATATTAAAAAATATACTTATTAAAAATGCGATTAATGAAATATCAAAACAGAAATAAAAAAAAACAGACTAAAGCGGTAAATGGTTCACTTTTTGTTTCAAACCACAAAGTTTCAATCAACTCAACTTCAGAGGATAGTTTAGTACGGCCATTAAGTTATTTAGTGTATATACTCGCCCAATCCAAATTGAGCCGGTAGGCATTTGTCCCATTAACTATAGAGGCAGATAACATTCGACACTTCGGAGGCAGTGCCACGACAGTTTAAATTGACCTTTTGATTGATACGGATCACCGACGATAACAACAATAATGCTATCTAGTTAAATGATCATAATAACATTGCTTGAATGAAAAATGGAATGGGTACCAATTGAAATTTGGAAAAAATGCGATTAAATATTTCTTTAAAATAATTATTACAAAATTGTAACAAAAAACCATGACAATGTATTTTTTATTCAGAAATCGTTTGATCCTCAAATCTTCAAACTTTTATTTTTCGAAGCACCACTGACGTGCACATACGCTATCTACCTTATTTAAAATGTATATAAATTTAACTTGTATTATTGCGGACTGGTAGACTGACCTGCAGCATTATCCTCGGTATACGACATTATCCGCAGTAAAGATAGCCTATCCAAGCATAGATTTAAATATACAAGATAAGCAACTTGCGCGTCAACACGTTCCACCGCACATATGATCACAATCATATGCCCGGGTTGCATCAAATCAGTACTCAGTGAAACGTCAACAGAGTCAAACCTAACGACGCGCGGTAAAAAAATACTCTAAATGGTTAACGTGTTGGAAAAGAATTCATTTCAAGGTCACAAAAACATATTAAAGCCATCCTTATTACTTTTGAAACGTAGGTCTAATGTTTTAATTAAATTAACGTAAAATCTGTAAAACTAAAATTACGTTTCAAATATTGCGTTTAAAGGTCAGTGTTACTACTAAAAATCAAATCGTTTGCACACTATTGTGGAAAAAAATTGTAACAATAAATATATGAATCTAATGTTTTCTATTTTCACGTATTAACCTCAATGGTTTTCACAAATTATAATACTATCATATATTGACTGCAATTTGAAAAATGCATCAAATCTTTATTGTCTATTATTTTTTAGTGACCAATAGTCTGCATACCAATGTTTACCATGTACTTTAAAATTGTGGAATGTTCATAAAAACTTCCACCCCCGTTTTAGGGTAGTGCAGGTTTGAATAAGACAAAAGTAGCTGTTTAGTCAGCAACGTATGTCAATTATTAAACATAAACAATACGAGCCACTAACCTAAATAGCAATTACATAATTACCCATACTTATAAAACAACATTGAAATTATTTAAATTCTAATTTATCATTATTGAAAATATGTTTATTTATTAAATTTGTGCAAAATTTCTTATGACAGTTAACACCACCCCGAAATTGCACGATGTTTTCTGCTTTGTTCAAGTAAGCAGCCGTATTGTCTTTGTGCCTTGAGGAAGTGAGACAAAATATTTAATTTGAAATCTTTCTGGTTTCAAATTACGTCTTTGCAGTTATAGAATGGTTACACTTTTATCGCCAGGCGCGCATGGTTATTGCTCCTCTATTTATTTATCTCAATGATCCAAGTGTCAGATAACTCTAACAGATACTCCAATTTTAAAAAATACTACTCAATGAAATTATATTTCATTTATAATAACATACATGAAGTTCACTTTGTTTTCATCTTGCACAGACGTGTCATGAATGCGAGTAGTAAGTGTTAATACCGCGACGCGTATGTTGACGAGCGAATGAGATTACTCGACCACTTGAAATATGATTACGGCCAAGCTCATCAGGCGGTAAGTGTTTACGGATGCACGTACCGCCCCACGCCCGCCGCGTATTTACCTAATTGGCTCGCTGCGCTGTGACAAAAGTCCACACTGCCCACTGGCCAAATTAGATTCCGAGCTCGCCACCCAGTTACTCTCCAGAGCTCTCGCACTCACTTTACTTACCTCTTTCACCCATAATCGACTTTGCTACTAATTGAAAACGCGTCAAAGGCTCGCGAATCTGTTTTTTTTATTTCCAATACGGTAAACGTGCTGTCGTTATCTGCTGTCTCGGTATAGGCACATTTCGTTTCCATTTAAAATCTAAACTTCACTCGCTTCTGTGTTGATTCGTTAAATTGTTTAATTTGTTCTACATGTTAATAACACTCTAATGAATTAGAAGACAACGGAAACAATTAGTTAATACAATTTACAGCTGTGACATTAAATAGCGAAATCAACTCTCAGAGTTGCAAATATGTCTTTAATTTATTTTAAGTTTCAAATATATTTTCAATATTTAAAACCTTTAGGAAAGTTGTGCAATAAAATATCTAGGTTATTGGACATACGAGGTAGCTAGTACTATCCCCAAGCTGGAATGAAACCGCTGGTCTAACTCTAGCCTAAAGATCATCACGAATTACGTAATCACTATTTAGACGAAAGGAGTTGTTGATGTTTGTTGTATAAATAAGCCTCTTTTCCAGATCATATTCATTTGTTTCGCACCAGTGAGTATGCAGACTAAAATCTAGATTCAATGGAGTCGTGATTTATAATTTATTATCTGCGCTGGTACGAAAATTGCTGGCTAAAATACCTAAAACTGATTGTGGCAAATTGAGTCTCATGTGGCTTAGCCCGGTCTGGCGTCCCATTCATGAGTATCGATTTATGCAAAATGCAACAAGATTCACTTGAACACGACTGTACATAGTGGTACGTATCTATCAGCAATTACACCGGTATTGGTATCGGCTTGTAAATGGTGTGAATGGGCGCGTTGAAAAGCGTGGCTCGTCGCGCGACATTGTGAGAGTTGAAGTTGTGTATAAACAGAACACAATTAGTGGTTAGCGTTGGAGGTTCCGCGGCCTACGGGCGGACCCCTATTCTATTATAAGATGTGATAAAGCCAATTTGGCCGAAATCCGATCCACCCGACTGTTTATTATCAGATGTTCCTAATTTAGTACTTGGTTCCATTGTGTAAACTGTATGACAAACAAGTCATGCAAATTTCGGCTAGTAAAGTAATTTGAAGTTTGCAGATCATATTCTGCGCTCGGAATAGCTATGAAATTATTATTTTGAAACTGGAGTGGTAAATTGGAAAGTGTATTGTATTCTAATTTATTCAAAGTACTGCAAATTGTAGGGTCTAAAACCAAAGAGGACAAAGATCTATCCATCGTAGAATAATAGAGATCATATTTCTCACCTTCGTTTTGTTGAGGATATCGTCCTTATTGAGCGTCTAAGTAAGAGCTTTCAAAGTTTCAATCTTTGCGACGAGTAAGCTTGGTTTAAATCTGAACAAGTTCAGCCTCATGTTCAATGTCTACTCAATACCGGTATGCCTCGTTGGCGTCTTAGTCTAAGTTGTAGCTTAATATAGACTTTAACAATAACCGTGGAATTGTCGTAAGTTAAAAGTTACTCATCGGGCAACAACGACAGAACTATATCTTTAGTAGCTTTTGCCGCGGCTTCGCTGGCATAGATTCGGAAACAAGGTACTTGCATTTATCACTATACATACGTTTCCCTCCCTCCAACTTTGAAGGTTCCGGTCAATTTCAGAATTTTTTTAGAAAAAAATATGTTATTGTGAGCTAACCTTAAAAGATAGACATATGCTGTCCGACTTTTTGTAGACCATTAAAAGCAGAACAATACTCATACATAACTTTTGGAACCTTAACCTTTACGCAGCGTACGCAGCGGAAGCTCCAAGTATGAAAAAATACCCCCGATTTGAAACATCTCATTGCTGCTCCGCTTCTATTACTCGTAGCGTGATGATATAAGCCTTCCTCGATAAATAAGCTATCTAACACTGAAAGAATTTTTCATATCGAACCAGTAGTTCTGAGATTAGCGCGTTCAAAACAAACAAACAACTCTCGCTTTTATATTAGTATTGATGAAGAAATCAGTAGTGATATGTTTTTATTCATCCACTTTATATAAAAGGCTTATCTATTTATTTAAAAAGCCTATTCCATCATTAAGTTAAATAAGGCCGATAACCTGAGCATAGGACGCCTTTTAAAGCGATATGAATTGGTGAACTGACAGCGATGCCTGTTGAAAGGCTGGATAAGTGGAAGATGAAGATACGAAGATGCCTGATGAAATTAGGAAGACCTATTGATAATTTGACCCTGCGACGGATTGAAAATAAAGTAATAATTCAGTATCAACCTAAAATAATAAAGTTTTTTGGGTATTATGGTTTAAAAGTTTGGTGTTATTGTTGAAAGTAAGTTAGGTAATGCTATTGACGTAACTTTTTTTATATTGTGGGGAAGGTTTGTCCCTGTATTCGGGTTCTATTTTATTGCGTGTAAAGTTTTATATTTGATTTGGTAGAAATAATTTTATACTTGTTATAAAACACAGTTCATTTCATTTACCTACAGGCTGCAAAAACATTATTCGTATGATTATATGAGTAACGTTGGTATAAATTATTGTATCTAATTAGTCCAGGCAAACTTATTAACCTCATATGTAAAACTCGCTGACAGATAGCGTATTTGATTTTGTTCAATAATTACCGTTTGCCAAAATGCGCATCAAAATTTTATGCTAACTTGCAATATTAGTTTGATATTAACGTTCTGATACCGAAAGTTTCACGTAATTTTCGAGATATTTGCTATAACATGTAATTAAAGTGAGTTGAACCGAGTTAATTTGTGTAATTTGAATAAGGCATTTAACACGTTTCATGATTACGAAACGAAACTACACGTAGAAGTTATAATTACATACTGAGTCGTAAACTACGGACGTTTGTGTGACTACGACATCACCGTAGCCCGTAGCACCGTGGCTACGAAGTGTTGTCATAATTTTTATTATTATTAGCTACTTTATTGTGCGCCGACATTTCCTGGCGCGGTTTGGCTGAATTGCTGTGAAAATTCTTGATATAAGTGTAGTGTACACTAGAATACGTATATTCAGTATCTTTTGCATTTTTCTGGAACAGTAATTTCGTCTCTTTTTGTATATAACGAGTTTCATGAATATTGTGTCAAAGATTGTACAGTTTCTACTTTTTGTTTTAAATAGAGAGCTTTATTAATTTTTAAATAAATACACTTTATTCAAACAAAACCTTAAAAAATATTAGACTGTTTAGCAGGTCGAAACATAAAAATGTTACGTATTAAATCACGTGTTTGATTTAAGTCTATCTAAGTATATAGTAAAAGTAGTCGATTTGATCGTTTCGCACTTATTATACTGATACTTCATTAACGATAAGATAAGGTAAAATTTAGTCTGCTACAACTTCAGACCAATAAACCATATGGTCTGAGGCTTCAATAAGTACGAATCGCAATAACGCATGACAATAATTCATTTCGGAGTAAGAAACTGTCACTACATTTTTAGATCTCCCTATTTTTATTGTAATAAAAACCATTTTGTAGTAGACGTTAAGATAACGCTCTTACGGTGAAGGAAAACATCGTGAGGAAACCTTTATGCATGCCTGCGAAGAGATTCAAAGGTTGTGTGTGAAGTCGTCCAATCCGCACTGGGCCCGCGTGGACGACTTAGGCCTAATCACCCTATACGGGTAGGCTCGTGCCCCGCGATGGGGACGTTTAATGAGCTGATGATGATGTTAAGATAATATCATTTTTGTTAATAATAATTAATGATGTTATTATGTGAAATTCCTGACAACCAGGTATTATCCAGTAAACAACGTACTACTCTTTTTTTCATGTATTTATGAATATCGCACCCACGGAAAGGTTAATAGTGGTAAAAAAATATATTTGTTGTCACCACACTGCAAACTTATACATGAATGGCAAGATCAACATCAACATCAACATTACAACTTCAAATGTCCACTGTTGAACAAAGGCCTCCCCTGATGGTATCCACGCGGACCGATCCCTTGTATTCGACATCCATATGCTACCCGCCACCTTAACCAGGTGTCGGTCCATCTGGTTAGGTAGTATGTCAATGTATACATTTATTATAATATATTTATTTATCACTATCAAAGTCAATTCAAGTAAGTACCATCGTGTGGTGCGATCGCATTGGCATGACAAGTTTATATTGCTGCAGTTGAGGCGCGAACGGCACGCTACCGCCGTCTCCGACGCCACGCCGCGCTATCGCCACCACTGATTTATAACTGCAATATAACCCCAAGTTGTCCCCCAAATATTTTTATAACCTTCAGTCTTGATATACTTTCGAGTTCTCTCGCGACATTTGCTTTTTGATCGAGTGATATTTTCCTCGGACGTTGAAAGTTATTGTTTCTTAATGTTTGCGGTATGATTTTAGTCCTTATACCTCAGTACAAAGGCAAAATATATAAATAAGTAAGACACAAACACATGATGATTAAAACATGATGTTAATTAACACATCTGTGCCCAAAAAAATATCCGGTTTTTTGTAATATGAATGAGTGTTGATTTCTTACAATTTTTATAATTATTTTACTAGCGTCAAATAAAAGTAGTTAAATTGTTTACAAGAAAAATATATTAAAATACGAGTATTTACTGTGGTATGAACAATGGGTACTCCGGTAACTCTAAATTCACTTTCTCACTGTCACTAGCCACTCTATTACCGTTTAGACACTTTTTATCATAGTCTGGAACTTTATTTAATACGTTGGTGAACTTTTAATATTCAGTAACTCAATATTAACTTTTTTTGTATCACCCCTAAATTATTTCAGAACAGATATTAGCTCTTAATTTATCTACAGCTAAAATTGCATTGAATAACTTATTTCTTAGACAACCAGGTAAGACTAAGGTAGGACAGGTAGAAGACCAAGGTAAGGATGGCACTCATATTTGACTACCATGGGCATCCGAGTCGACAAAGTTGAAATCTGGCCAGCTGCTGGAAACTGGTAATATCTGGGGATTATCTCTATTAACCAACTCGGCAAACTAACTCAATTAATACTGAGAAAGTCTGAGTATCTCGAATGTTCTGGGATGTTATCGAAGACATCGTTAAAGACTTGAGTTCACTTGGCTCATTTTATCTTTAAATACTTGTTTGGGACTGACATGTTATTCGTCGCGTCCACTCAACGACATCAAGTTTCACATACTCGTAAATATAACGTTTTATTCACGGTTGAAGGGTGACATGTAACTAACGCGGGTGCTATTATCTCTCCGAATACCTCATGTAGCGTGAATTGTGGAAAAAACGTGTCATTTCATAAACTTCGAATTTAGGCTACATGTAATACACCAGCCAGTTTTTACCATCTAGTTAGTTTACATCAAGCCCACATGAACTGTGCACACGTTCCGGAATTTTTCCCCATACATATGCTTCAACCAACATTTCACGCGAAGTTTTTGATGTGCGGTTTCCGCGACACAATAACGTTTTATTTACGGGTGAGCTGATACTATAGAGCTTGGTCACGGAACGTAGCCCATTTAGTTATACAGCTCGAGCGCGTAACGTTCAATCAACTTGTTACTAATATAAGCTAACATATCGTGCTCGCTGAAGAGAGAACAGTGGAGGACTATTGCAGTTCATTTCTTATTATGAACTGAGAATAATATATAAGTAATTTTTATATTGAAGTGGAGTTGGTAAGAGAGACCACAAAAATTGGGCTTGAATGTACCTTTAACCAAAAATGTTTTTATTTACATACACAAGAATTCAAGGATATATTTTACCAGTTACACAGTGGTGCTATGCATTTTTGTGCGCAAGATATCGCTTTTCTCATCCAGCCTCCACCAGCGACCTTTCGCAAGTCTTCGTTCCATCAGTAGAGACCGCATATTGCCAATATGCGTCTATCTATGCAATATGGTCTCTACTCCAAACTCGTCTGCTCCAATGGCCATGGTTCTGCGACATACGTGACCAGCCCATTGCTCCTTTAACTTGCTGATCCGGCGGGATGCGCCGGTCACTTTAGTTCTCTTACGGATCAAATAATTTCTAATCTTATCCCTAAGAGAGACCCCGAGCATAGCTCCCTCCATTGTGCGTTGAGTGACTTTGAACTTGTGAACCAATACCGCAGTCAGTGGCCACGTCTTAGTTGCTTATGTTAATACGGGTAGGACGCATTGCTCAAAGACTTTTGTTTTTAAGCATTGCAGAGGGCATCGCTAGTAAAATTACATCGGATGTGTGGGGTGACGGGCGCAGTGCGGCATTGATGGAGGATAATTACTGTCTATCAGTTGTTGGTCTCTTTTAATGCCACTCTGAAATGGTCTGGCGTATATCTTCCCATCAGGTGAGCGTCCAGACCGTCCTGTATACTCAAAAATGAAAACAAAATTAAAATGAAGCCACTGCTTGATATTCCTTCGCCTTAGACGAATATTTATTGGATCATGGACCCAATGAAACCTTTTCAAGGCGTAGGCCAAAGCTGCAGAACTAATTTTTTACATTGCATGCCAAGTAAAATTGTGTGATTCCTTTTTTTACTTCTAACCATAATAATAATGCCCTTGAATGTTGGAAGTCGTACATAACATGCAATCTATTGACCCGGCATTCAGGAGACAAAGTTATTTAGATTTTCCTTCATAATATGTATTATCAAGTTTAGCATTATTGTTTTCGTATTAAATATGAGGCTAAAACCAATGGTAATGATCCGTCTGACTGGTGCAGCGGTTTAAAGTTTAAGAACCAGTAGCAAATGCTCGGCACCGCACCGCGTTTCAGAAGCGAGTGATGGTATACGAAACAGAAAAGTTGAAATCAATAAAATACATAAAAACAACTCTATGTTTTGTTTGTACCTACCTACGTATTTAAATGTACGATTGGATGTCTATTAAAAGAAAATCGCAGCACACATCGCGCGAGCTGCCCGCTTTGAATCGATTTTAGGTTATGTTTTACTGCGGGAGAATAACTTATACCGTGGGTACCTAATAGAGTATATGATAAATATATCATACGAACATATTATTTCTCTACCTACACATATTAATTAATAAACTGTGTGTTAACTTATTAGAATTCCAAGTGTCGACAGACTTAATAAGTATATTTACCCACATCGCGTTGACTTAACATATTGACTTAACACGTTTACAATAATATGCCGTATAGCGGAAAAACATTCGCATTATAACAACGACGAATTTTTATATAATACATTAATTGAGTCTCTTGATCAACCTACCCGTACGTCGCCAATAAGCGTTAAATTGAAATTTATGTTAGCTGGGTTATTTTATGACTCATATAATGAGCAGTTAACGCAATATATATTTCAATTTCCTGAAATACAATTAAATCATCATCGCTTACGGTAATCTCAATAG
The DNA here is from genome assembly GCA_019425675.1 of Leucinodes orbonalis. NCBI lineage: Eukaryota > Metazoa > Arthropoda > Insecta > Lepidoptera > Crambidae > Leucinodes > Leucinodes orbonalis. Next base: position 91,055 of record PQWD01009203.1, read on the forward strand.
TTTATTATGTTACTCGTATGTCGTAGTTTTACGTAAAGCGGTTATATTTCTTCGGCCGTACAAGTAGATCTGTAAGAACTCCACTAGGTAGGGGACTCGGCACTGAGTCTGCTGAGTAGGTATCGCCGCAGTACCATTAATCGTCCCATGAAATAGGAGTATTTTGCATATCTGTATTTCAGGTTAAGAATACTGTAGCTAGCAAAATTACCGGGTATTGAGGCTTGACATCTGTTGTCTCGGGTGACAGGCACAGGGCAATGTTGGCGGAAGATAATCACAGCTACTGTTATTTTTTCCCACCAACACCTCGCCTCGCGGCCGCCGCATGGCAAAGTAATACTTTATTTTGGTAAAATAAAAAGTATATTCGATAGTAAAAGTAGCCTTTGCTTTTTCTTATTACATTAGCTACCTGTCAAAAAAGTCCGATCTAAATGGTCCAACCTTTTTAGAGATTACCCGGAACAAACAGACAGACAAACAAAACTTTTAAAACATGTTTTGGTGTATGCACCGTATGTTTATCATATATGCACGAAGGGTAATTTCAATATTACAAACAGACACTCAATTGACAGTTTTAAGATAAAGATAAAAAATACTTTATTGTACGTAAAAAAAAACATACAACAACAGATAACAGAAAAAAAAACAAGTACAACATGGGCGGCCTTATTGCTTAGGTAGCAATTTTTCCAGGCAACCTTTGGATGAAAGAATAATGCGTAACGGTCAGCGGGCTAGTGCAAAACAAGTAAAATCGTTATTCTAAATAACTACAAAATAATAACAAAATAGTACATATACTAAGTAGCACTACTACATAAATAATTAAAGAATAAACTAATAGATAGTATATATAAACTAATACATAAACTAACTAATGGAAGATAGGATAAAACATACTACAATCAGAATTATATGAAAGGAATGACAGATACAGCACCTACAGCACAGGAATAAAAGTGAAAGAAAGTAAAGATCACAAAGAGATTTTTTGTTCCAAGTAATGTTTTTTAATACGGCTCTTAAAAGTCTCAAGAGACGGTGCACGACGAATGTCAGTTTTAATGTATGCATATAAATAATATTGGAGAAAAGAAATATATAATAGATAAATAGCATAATGCCCAATGTCCAATGGTGATTGCATTGTTATGGTCTTTCGAACTCAAACCAGTTTAAATTTTACGTTTTATTTCAACCTATTGCAATCATTGCTGGATATGGATCTCCATTTAATATTCAGATTATACCGAATAGTTTTTCGACAATAATCTTAATTATAAGATAATCTTAAGCTAAGCTAAGGATGTCAGTATGGGGCTAATTTTTATACAAATGTAATTTGGAATTTTGAACTACGACTAGGTACAAATATTAGTTTCTTAACGTAGAATTGTAGGAACGGAGAAGTAATCCTGCCAGTCAGTAAAAGTTTATTGTCGTTTCGTATATGGAGGTTTCATTTATTGTTCCAAACATGATATGTGGGACAAAATATTATTCGTAAAAATGTATTTTGCTGTACGAACAATCTAGCTGGAAATCGGCGGCTTCTATAGCTAACCCAACGTGCATGTTATGAAAACATTCTGCGCCCGGTTGGCTGGAAAACATGCATAAGAAAAACTTTTCTTATTACAATAATATATTCGTAATTTTGTCTGGAATTCACATGCGATTTTTGAAAAGTCAACACTCCTGCATATACCTGCATCGTTTGGAATGATTTTTTTTTGTAGTTACTTACAACGTGATTAATTAGTAAAATGAACTATATTAAACAAACTAATGTGCTTAATAATGATTTAGAACTCATTCAGCTAGTTTTACTTGTATATCGCAGGTTTGTAGCAAGAAAATGTTAAAAAGACATACTTTTCATATCAGTTTATTTATGTTTACAAGAACCAAGGTACTACAAATGTTCTTTCTTTGTTAGAACTTAGCAAGCGCAAGTGGCTGGCATATAATGAATACAAGTAGTGCAGCAGGTCCTTATGGATTGATGTTTACCAACCAACTATAGTGAACAATGATAGGTTTATATATATACTAGTATACACGCACTTAACATATGATAATTTGAATGGGAAAACCATGATTATTGTAAGCATGAAACTATTTTCTATTGCATAGTAATTGCATTGTTTAATCGTTTGTTAAGCTTCTTAGATGTTTGTTCGATACAGATTTAAAGAAGTACCAATTTAGTAGAGGAGCATAAGTGAAAACCTATTTTTATCATGCAAAATTGCTGCGGAAGTAGCTTAATATGCGGACGGTAGCCTTGCGGTAAAAATATAAGAAATATGGTTTTTTTCCTCTTACAAATTGTTTTTGTTTTACTGCGTGAACTTATTGGTGATCTTTGTTGATCTACCAGCTAGAAAACTGGGTTCTGTGGGTTTGTTTAATAGAATGAAATGAGTATAAAAAGCACAACAAAATAAAAAAATATAAATGGTTTTTAACCAATGCGTATCGTTTACTAAACGTTTAACTTTTTGTCTGTGGAACGATAATATCCCACTAAAAATATTTTGTTAAAAACCAACCTTGTCTCGAGGGATCTGCTTATTTATTTCTAAGAAGCAATGCAATCTAGACAAAGTCATGTCATGCTATGTATAGGTAATGCTTTTGAATAAAATGATCTACTTTCTAGTTTAGGAGCCCAGAATAAAAAAAAAGATTGTTTTGAAAATTGAATTATAAATGACTATACCAGTACGAGTTTATTGTGAAAATGATATAATGGGTGATTTGATAAATTTAGGAATTCAATTTTTTTTTCTTTTTCGAACTGACTTCTGCTGTTGCCGCAGATGGCCTTTACAGCTTCACCCGGCAATTGGCAAGCCACAGATGTCTCTCAGCCTTAAAATTTACACAACGAGCCTAAGGGCGTCCCAGATTGGGACTCGAACCTCGGCTTAGGGCATTGCAGGGTGAGTTTGGTAGCCTAACATATGTTTGGGGAGAAAAGCGGCCCGGCACACGCCGGTTACGTGAATCTGCGAACCTACAGGGACACGCGACGATGGCCCCCGCCGGCGCGGAATTTATAAGTTGAAGGCTTGTTTGTATCCTTAATACCTATGCAACATACATCATCAACCTATAATTCCACTCTGCAGGATACATAGGTCAGGTCAGGTCTTTTATTGTTACATTAAAATTATTTACATACGTTAAAAGAGATTTATTATATTACTAGAAGATTATTTAATATTTAACAGTTAACATAATTCTTATCTTATATGTCATTTGAGACATAATGAATGCTTAATTAAATGCATTATTTGACCTGTTATTCAGCTCAAATTTCACTAAACAGTAGGTACTCATGATGTAAGCGGTACACAAACTATAGAATATTTACAACGCTATCAAGAAACAGTGCTTTAGTGCAGCCGGAGTACAGTGAGATGGTTCCGAATGGACGTTGAAGGTCTGCTATACTATTTACATTTTGTGCATATTCTCGTAAATGCCAGTTGCGTTGCAGCTGACTGTAAAGCAACTAGCATAAACTTTAAGTAAGAGAAAATTTGCTTTGAAATATTTTCAAGACTTCGAAACTACAGCAAATAAGGAAGCTTTATGTACGCTGAGATTTCTTTAAATAAATAACACGTTCGCCGATGCTCGTGAGTTAATAAAATATATTTAGGAACGTGTAACGGGCGCGCGTTTCCGATTTTAATGCAATTGGTAAATTGTGTTTGCTGCACCGCTTTGGAGTATATGTAGGTACTATAATAATAAATGCAGCACGAAATTAATAACTAGGTAGGCATTTCGGATATTTTGACGCCAAATAATAAGCTTTGTGAAATCGTAATTACTATTGTAAGAGTATTTAAACTATATTGTACACTACATAATTTTTAAAGCGAACCCAATGCCGAGTGGCATTATCTACCAGTAAACCTTTGGGTACACAGAAAGCGATTGAATGGTGCGGTGAGAAAAAACCAATGGAAACGGTAGCAAAAAATCTTGTAAAATATATTTCAAGTATTAAAGATATAATTATATTACAAACTTATTTCAGTACAAAGCGAGCTGTATGATAATTATCATGTAATAAATATAAAATTATGTATTGTTTGTTATATAAACACACAAACGGAATGCAAAACAGCAAAGCTAATTCCCCGGGCTACAAGCAGTATCAAAATTGCTAAAATTACTCGGAAATCACTCAACGTCTCGTAGTGCAATAGAATTGGACTAAACAATTTGTTGTTTATTAAATCAATGGAGTGGAATTTGAAATCAAAAGTAATCTGCTTGCGCGGAAGCGCGGAAGGAGATGGATGACAAGGAAAATACGCGAGAAAATTCAAAAGGAGAGCAGAGGTGGAGCGGGCGGGAAAATTGGCTTCATTAGATAGAGGGCGTAATATTATACACACAGCACTCAAGCGCGGCTAGCGCTGTCTAGTGAAAACAAATGTGTTCGGGACAACTGGCTATGAACAATTATAAATGCAAACTGCAATTCTCATTTCGAACTTTAAATTTTATTACGGAGTACTTTTTGAGGCTTTCATAACAGACAGACAGTGTTCCAAAAATTCCTTTGTATTTCGGGTGTGTCAGACTACGCTTGCAAATATGA
>PQWD01009203.1:99396-122095 GCA_019425675.1 Leucinodes orbonalis
AGACGACGTAAGATATCTAATCTCTCTCTGTAGTATAGACATCCCATGATACAGCTATGTAAAAAATAAACTTAGATTATAGTATTAACTACGATTGTCCCGTACAAATATAAATGTAGCCCTAGTACCATACTCTCCACATACAATGCTATAGTAATTCACGCTGTGTTATAGCGCACAAATGGCATATCGAATTCAATAATACCCTTTGAATATTCTACAGCTCATCCAGCAAAAAGCTAATCCGTTGAATAATGGCTTATAGATATCAGACACGGTGCAGGCGCGCGGAAAAATATGCCGATTGTCGGTAGCCGCGTGAGCTCGTCGCGTTAATAACGAATTTTGAGTAATAAATCCATATCTGTATCACTATTTTACTTGCTATTCTACCTTGTTTCAAGTTCATTTGTTGTTTGTATTCATTTTCAGGGTTGCGTAGCCAAATGGTAAAAAACAGATCCTTTATAGATTCGTCAAGTCTGTCTGTCTGTCCTTCCGTAAGTCACACCCTTTTTCTCTGAAACTATAAGCACTACACTATTCAAGCTTTTGTAAATATATGCATTCTGTAAGCCGCTATTAGGTTTTGACAAGAAACTTATATACTTAAATGATATACATGACCATGAAATCTAACAACGAAATTTAGTTTGCACAATTTCTGGTGTGTAGTTTTTTTAAAACGGCATAAACGGTGAACTACTATGGTTTGAAAGATCTTAATTTTTTCCCCGATATGAATCATATCAAGGAAATATTTATTTTGAATAAGAATACATTATAAAATACAAGTTCAAGTCATCGTGCGGTATTGCAATAACAAATAAAAGGAAATGACGATTTAAAGGCATTAATTTGGGTTCTTATGGAAAATATTAAAAAAGGCATAATTATCTCATCTACCGTGAAACTTAAGACATTGCGTCTACCTGGGAAGACTAGCGTAAGACCAACCCCCCAAAAAATCCTGTCGGTCCGTGCCCCAAACATTCTATATGTATAAATTATGGTACTAATGAAACCACGAAGGATGTAGTAAATATTCAGTTACTTTGTAAACTTTATGACATGTTATTTTAAGTGACGTATTCCAATAAATTATACTGCTTGTATCAACTTTCTTGACGTAAAGTATACTGAAGTGTAACTATTGTAAAGGCATAAATATGCAACTTTGATTTATCAAAGAATACGACCTCATGAACTTTATCCTCATTTTTTACTTACATATTTTTTATGATCAAAATCAGTAGTATGAACATTTTTATCTTGTATAATATCATCCTTTCCACGATAAAAAGCAAAAAAAAACATATATGAAAAAATGCAAATTATATAATTATTGAGACAAAAATCATACAATGTTTCAAATAAACAAGCACCCAAGTTGTGGAATCGCCTTAAATTGAACTTGTTGTTCTTAAAACTGAGCATACGAGTCAAAATATCTGTAATTCATAATATTAATATTGAGAAGTTAAAGACAATCTGAGAAAGGTTCATGATTTATAATATAAATTATTCTGTAATTAATGAAAGTGTGTTTCATCATAGAAATTGATTGTTCTGAGCAAAGTAAACTTTCTTAATAAATAACTTGTGGAGCTTATGCTGCTTCGAGTTCTAAGATTATGTAAATTGGTTACAAAATAAGATTAGTACCATTACAAGGTAAATATTTTAGTTAGAACATTGTCTTTAATTTACACTACAATTGTTTAATTAAAATTGACGATGATTTTTAAAATAAACGATGATAAAAAAATAAATTACTAATAGGGACATGAAAATTATGATAATCTATTATAAGTACAATAGTAAAAGACAAATAAAAACAAAACTGAATAGTATCAAGGTTCGAATTTCAGGAAATGCGGTGGTAGGCAGTCCTAGAGTGTTTACAAACTTGTGTTACATGTATCTTGCATCACGAACTTTGTCTAAAATGGATTCTAAACTTCTCATGTGTGACGCTAAAGTACATTGCGTAAGTATTAGCTGGGGGATTTATTGAGTACTGTTGTTTGCGCTTATGAAAAACAAGAAATAAATGCGATATTAATGTTTGGCACATTGCTAAAAACAAATCAGAACCTGTGAATTTATTGAGTAGCTCTTAGCAAACTGTTTTGAAAAGTTACAAAAGTAATAAAAAAGTGTCACTATTAAAATAACTATATCTTATAAAACTATCTTTTAGTTCTAAGACTTACCATCAGTTGTAGTAACAGCATATCTGACTATAAGCAGTAGCAAAACAAACGTTGCCGTCGTCGATCGTGAAAACAATCTTCGACCGTTCATGGTTTTATAATTACTTTAACCCAGAGACATCGTAAACAGAGAAAATTGTATTAGAATTTTGTTGTCATAACTATCGTTGCGGCAAGTTTAGCTCATTTCTCCGCCGAGGGTGAGATTAAATATTCATAGAGTGGGTTTGGCGATGTCGGCGAGATCGGTTCGAAAATTGTGAGCGAGCGTGCTGAGCGAGCAGCGTGCTCGTAGCGCGCCGGCTGCGTACTGGCCGCGTCAAAGGTACCCGCGCGCTTTGTCTATCGCGTACTCGGCGGCGGCGCTTGCGTAGCTCCGCCTAGTGGATGAAAGGACGGAACATTACCAGTATTTGTAACAGTTTGCGTCAAATTGATATAAATGGAGACGGTTTTAATAAAGTGTAATTGACTTTTGCCGACTTTGCGTCGCATTAATTTCGACCACGTTAAGACGCCTCAGGCAGGTGCGGCGTTAAATACCACCGGAGGAAGTTCGCTTTTTGCCATGAATAATCTCGAATTTAAATTAATGTTAATTTACGATGAGTACTTCAGTTACCGCTATATCTCCGAGATTGATGTTTCCGCTCTTTCGATTTAAAATTACTTTTGATCTTATAATGTAACTTCAGCGTTTATAAAAAAGGGATACAAATAATATTCAAACACTATCTTCTCTATGTATTTATTGTTTTTTTTTTTTAACTTTTGATCAAGTCTGTATACAGAAGTTAAACGAATGGTCTTTTTAGTTCATACTTTTTTGAATAGTATAGAATGAATAACTGTATTTTCTTGCGTCGTAGCTCTATAAATATTATTAAAAGCCATTTTGTAGTCGCTTTTATCTAAGCACTTGCAATTCTCTACACTACATGAATTTTAAGGAATAACATGTTAAAACTTTTATTGCACCAAATAAATATTTTTTTTTCTTTCTTTCTTTAAAAATATGTGTGACACAACAATCACACCCTGCTTAAATAATAGAAAACCTACAGTATTGCTGGGACTGTCTGCCGTCTTACGGTTTCCGGGACTTCTGGATGGCAAATAAAAAGCGATCGAAGTGGCCCCGTATTGGTCACATTATAACATAATATAGTTTAATTATACCATATCCAATCGATATAAAGAAGATAAAGAATAAAACTTATATGATAATGAAACCCCACCGAGAGGCACGAGCTTACTCATATGCGGTGTATAGGCCTTAGTCTTTCACGTGCGGATTGGCAGACTTCACGCACAACCTTAGAATATCTTCGCAGGTCTGTGTGCGCAAGTTTCCCCACGATATTTTCCTTCACCGTTAGAGAGTTGGATAAACGTACATATAATTTCAAAAAATTTAAGTTATTTGGTACGTGGCAGAATATAAACCTGCACCCTCCAGATTGAATGGCATCAGTCCACACCAATGAGCCACCGATGCTCAACTTGACTTAATTACTTATAAAATAAAGCTGTATCATAACATCCCATAACACTTAAATAGCATAGTTAGATCATCATTTTAGCTCTACATTTTAATCCTAGACTAGCCGATGACTTGATGTTCGTTAAAGGGTTTCGAACTGTTATTATCCGAAACTAATTCGTAGCAGGATTCATAACCGTGTAGTTGATATTAATTATTGTAAGTATTGTAACTAGGTGTTCTCACAATTAGTTGGGACACTTTTACTCTATCTGACCCTAACTTGAATTCGCCCATACAATGAGTTTCATTTGATGAAATCAAATTGAGCAAAGTTTTAATTGTTCAATTCAATGAATACTTATATGGCATCATTAAGTTGACCTGGTGACAAAGATGAGTATTGTTCTCAGAAACTACAAGGAATACTGGCTGTCTGGGATATAAAATGAAACTGGTACTGCGTGGGTATGTCTAAATTGAGAGTAAAATATATATGTTGCAAAATATTTTTGAACTCTTTTTGAATTCATCGGGTAACTTTGTTATTAAAAACTTATCTTTAAATATGGGGCAATATAAAAAAATATATATGTAGAACATATTTGCATTAAGATGAGTAAAAATATTTTTTGTTTTGTAATTTAAAGGCAAATTTATCGCATACCATATATTATCAGTCAGAAAGTACACTGTTGATCTAGGCCAATAACTGAAATTTATTTTATTTAAGATAACATACAACTCACAATGGAACTCTAAAAATATTTAAAAACCTGACTACAAACTAAATAGCAAAAAAAATTTAGCTTGGTAAATTGAAATGTTTAAATAATTCCTTCATCATTTTCAAGTAGGTGCCAAGGAAATTAAAAACACTATATGGATTATACTTTCTGATGTCAAGAGTTTGTTTGCAACCGAACATACTAGCCGCTAAGATATCTGGTCCCTATAAAATATTGGTATGTTCCTATTCAAATAAGACTAAATACTAGTTGGTTGACTCGATACTGAGTCTTCTAGGTACCACCGCAGTGCCAGATATCGTACCGTAAAACAAAAGTGTTTTGCATTTCTGTATTTCAGGATAAAAGCACTGCTGCTAGTGACATTCCCTGGTATTCCCTTCTCTTACCATCCTAACATCTGTTGTCTCGGGTGAGTCCACGTCGAGGGACACGCGCCTACTTGTAAAGGGTGTTTAGTTCATAGTCGTCCATGCGGGCCCAGTACGGGTTGGCCGACTTCATGCACAATTTTAAATCTCTTCTTAGGCGTGCGCCGGTTTCCTCACGCTGTTAACGTAAGAACGTCGGATAATCGTCATATAATTTGATCATTCGAAATACATTTATTTGTACGTGACAGGATTTGCACCTGTACCCCCCCGGCAGGAAGGCAACAGTTAACACTATTGAACACCGACGCTCTACCTGTACACTTGGTAACATAAAAAAAGACGCTTTTTCTATTTGAGTTCTTATTCCTCTAAAAATGATAAATAATTTCAGATCACAATGAAGGAGGGTATTTCTTCGAAATCCCGCTAAAATCAAGGTATGTCAGACGACTAAGCATTAGCTGGAGTTCGCAGCAAGACCTCCTATTGGCTAGCTTTTGGCTTTTGGTGGGTGATGCACTAACTAGGTAACGTTGTGTTCTGTTACAAATTTTTATATCTATTACATAATGATATTTAGATGTATTGCTTTTCCTATCGCCGATATTGAGCATTCTATAATTTTTTCAAAAGGGGAGTTTTAATAAAACAGCAAGTGTGCTTTTATTTTTTGTGATAAAGTTATGATGATTACTGGTATTTATCAAAATTTATGGATTTTATTACGTCTTACGTTTGGCATGCTAAACTTTATACATTTGGTTTTATGATATTTAATAAAAGATTAATAACAGTAGTTCAAATGAAAAGCATTCAAAAGGGTATTAATAACGTTTCGATTCAGAGGCTTTAATACGCACTTCACTATTTATTTTGGCAAATAAATAGGGCTGAGCAACGATAAACGCGAGCAGAAGGCGGACCAGTTACTCGTATATAGGGCATCCGCAGCGACTAAGCTTCTTCGGCAGGGTCGTCACTAATATTACAGGGAGAATAGAAAAAGTGAAGCGAACATTGTTATTTAATATATAAATTAAAATATAAGCATTAAAATAAAATAAGAGTCTATTTGTAATATTGAAATAACCATTTTTTTCTTCATATAAGCTACGCTAAAATATCAATTTTTCAAAGTTTTTTCTGTGTGTCTGTTTGTTCCGGGTACTCTGAAACGGCTGGGCCGATTTCGTCGGTGCTTCTTTTGGCAGGTATCTGATGTAATACAGAAAACAAAGGCAATTTTGTTCGCAAATACTTTTAGTTTAGAAAAATAGAACAATTTTTCACCGCGCGGCCGTGTGTCGCTTCAGCTTCACGCTTTAACGAGTAGGTTATGTTTTACAGTATATCTCAGAATATCCTATACTTAACGCAGGTAATATCGCGGGGGAATAGCTAGTGTTCATGTAAAATCACACAGCACCAATCACTAGCACGAATATAGGCATGTTTTAACAAATAAACATTCTCATACATTGACAATATATAGTTTTTTAATAAATATATGCATACGTATTAATAGTTAATAATAGTAACACCAATGTGGTGGTGTTGTCTTCACATTTATCAAGACATTAAAAATGGTTTAGTCTTGTACACACATATTAGGATTTAATCCTGAACCCATGGTAAAGTGTAATAGCCAACAAACCATTCTAATATACTTACATAGTATCACGACTGCCATATTGGCAGCCAGGATCGATTTAACACGCCTTCTTTTCTCTTTCTTTTTCTTTAGAACGGAACAATCTTTCATTTCATAAGCTGATGGTTCAGAATGCAATTTCATAAAGGAAAAAAAACGTATCATTACATGTGCAGTTTATTAATTACATCGAAATGGTATGTGCAGTTTATTAATTAATTACCACCACAGCTATATCTTCAAGCAATGTGTTACATAAAGACTGAAATCATTTGGAAACAAAGTTGAATATGCCTCGTTTGCTATATTACATATCAACACGACCAAGTGCATTGAACCAACGCAAGTAAGCTCGGACCTTTTACGTATTATGTATTATTAAAGCATATAGGTAAGGTCAATAAAACAATTTTATTGACGTAAGAATTGAAACATTAAATATTTAAAAGAGGTGAAACATAAATACCATTGTATTATTTTAAAATACACATGCGTATATTTTAGCAAATACGTAGCGTAAAATATATATTATGCTTATTTCAAATAATAACTTTCTTTAAATGAGTTTATACTGCCATTCAAAATACAATATTAAAATAATAGGCATTCCACTCAAATATTGTGTTTCAATAAAAATACAGGACTGTACTTTATTTTATTAAATACTATCTACGTATTGTAATAACTTTATATGAAATCTCGCATATGCTCAGAGATGTGTTTCGGTGTAGTTAAAGGGGTTATTTAAAAAGTTTCTTTTGTTGATTATAAATCGGTGCGAGCAATTTTAAATGGCCAATGAATCACTTGGCGGACTGCGATTAACTTGAAAAAGCTAGCGCTAGATAGACTTCTGCCAGCAGTGTTTCTTTAACGGCTTAAGAAAATGTACATTTGGAACTTGTGAGTGTAAAAAAATTGTTAATATTTTAAATTACGGCATGTGTATCTTCAAAAAATGATTGACCTAAATGACAACCTGGCGCAATACTGAAGAGATCTTATAACCTGCAAAACCTGCGATAGGTTGCCGATAGACCGATAGCCTTCTACCGCAATGTCATCAAAATAATTGTACAAGATAATTGGTATTCAAAACACTTTGAATCCATCCAAAATATAATATTCATATTAAGAGATTATGCTAAAAGCTTTGGTAAAAGCGCAAAGTTTTGACTTAAAAAGTATTTGTTTGTCGACAGCCCTACCATAAACCCTTTTTTCCGTCTTGGCAAATCGTCGAGGATTAAGCTAGGAGAGCTCACCTTTTCACCAATATTTTTTGTGGCTAAACCGTCGGTAAACCGCCATGATACAAAGTGTTTTGTCGACGATCAATAGGCGTTTTGAAAGATAGCTTTATACTCTTGATATTTTGATGAGGAAGGGCGCAGCAAAGTGAACAGGATTTGCTTGCAGCTGATTTCCCATTTGTGAGAGTAGCATAGCCTGGACTTGAAAGATTTGAAGTGATTTATTGTTTGGCCTCTATTGTTCTATAAGTTTTATATAATGCCACTACATCCAAGCATCAACTGCTGGATAATGTCGGACTTTAGGTTACGATGATAGTACTAACTAGTGCCTCAAATAGAAGTTAATTAAATTATTATCATTTAACGTCATCACATACACACATACACTTAATATCATCTGTTAGCTTCCATTCAAATGATTGCAATCTTTTTAGATGCGGCTAGGAAAACGTAAAACTTTCTTCGTTTCAAATTCAATATATTATGGCGAGCGTGCTCTCGCTCAGCCGACACCGAAACTCACTCGAGCGTGGCTCACAGAAAATTTATTGTTTTTTTCAAGAAAATTTTCTTCGCACGACGCTTTACCCTTGTTTGGTCCCAAGGGAAGAGTTGCAAAAACTTAATGACATCTGGAGAAGCTAGATTGTTTAACTTCATTGTGCCAGCTGAAAGTATAGTAAGAAGAAGAGATAACAACTCAAGTTATTGAAAGCTAACAACACTGTTAATTAACACATAGATTCTAACATAAAAATAATTGGAGCTCTGTTGATTACATTGCCTCATTATACCTTATTATAAGTGACACTCTAATAACTGGTTAATGTTAGTGCCTAAGTTTTTTTCTGTGTGTTAGTGTTGAGTTAAAATTAACAACCAGTCTTATTGTGTATTAAAAGATAAATACTTCCAGTAAAATTGCATGAGATCAGTGTGGTATTAATTTATTTATATTTAGGAAGTAAACAATATCATATTACATTTACGGGACAAAACATATGATAAAAAAAACAAAGTAATTAAAAATCTAAACCCTATGAATAAAATTTTAGAATAAATATAATACAAAATATCAGTCACGGTACACACAAAAACTTTTAAACTAATTAAAACGAAATCAAATTATATGAAACATTGTTACCTTAAAATTTAATTAATAAGGAAAAAGAATGAAATTCAAAAATAATCTTGACTAAAATAATTTACAAATTTATTTATTAGGATGGGCCGAATATGGTTTGAACGAATACGACTTCGGCCGAACATTCGGTATAAATGACAAATTCGGCGAAATTCGGTTCGCTTTTTTATGTTGTGACTTGTGTAAACAGCACGGCTCTCACTTGCTGCAAACCACTTTAATTTAGACTATTAAGGAAACCAATTCGATTTAGTATTTTATGAAGTACCTGGAAAGATTCCTAATGCTGGTTATTAAGAATATCAGTTTCACTGTGTTTTTACTAGGTAAAAGATAATTCTAAGACTTATTGAGAAGAGCAGTTTAATTATATACAAAAAATATCTAAGGCAGATTAGTAAGAAAATAAGTTTAATTTTGTTGTTGTTTTGTAAGGGGTCCTGGAGGATGTAAGGGGTTCTGGCTCTGTAACTTTTAGGGCCCAAGCCAACCTCACCTGTTCGTGGTGCATCTTGCTAGACGACGAACGAGGCTCTGGCGCCCGCCAACCCGCACCAGTTGGACCAGCGTGGTGGGTTAAGGCCCTTCAATAAAAAATTGCCATTTGGGCAAAAAAGTTCTTGAGTGGAGACCGCGTACCGGAAACGCAGCTGTGACGTCCACCAGCAAGATGGACGGATGACCTCATGAAAACATTGAAGGAGGCCTATGTTCAGCAGTGGACGTTCAAAGGCTGAAATGATGATGATGAAAAAAGATATCTAAGGCAAATTAGAAGGAAAGCAGTTTAATTTTGCTGTTTTATTAAGAAGAAATCATATCTAGGGTGATTAGGAAGAAGAGCAGTTTAATTTTGGTGATTAATAAAATAGGAACGATATCTGCGGCTGATCAAAAATTTAATTTTGTGGTTGTTTAAGTAAGCAAAGATTTTTAAGACGTTCGATGATTACTTTTCCTTCTTTATTCAAATAAATGGCTATGGGTACCTATATCAGACTTATTCTATTTTACTGTTATTATTATAGATATGATGTTTTAATTAATTTCTATCATATGTGAATGTGATTGATAGTGCAAGTGCAATTAAAATAGTTTTTTGCACCAAATGTTCGGCATAAAAACAGAATTTCGGCCGAATGACGAAGTTCGGTTCAAGTTGCCGAAGTTCGGTTAAGCCGAATGTGAAACGAATTTCGGCCCATCCCTAATTTATATACGTTTTTTTAGTATATGTTGTATAAAGAGAGACGTCTTGTGTAAATTTTATGCTGCACATTTGAATCAGCCCCCTTTGTATTTTGTGACTTAAATATATAATTGTAAAATGTATATGCATACAAAATACGCATAGGTATGCACCTATGCGTACATAAGGTACGTATATGTTAGTACTAGCAGGTAATTCTAAATTTAGAATAGCTTGAAAGAAAGTGGCGATTTCCGACATTTTATGTTTGAAATCACCTATTTCACTTTTTTGCCTTTCAAACCGAAAGCAGGTTATATAGCGTTGGCGATATAGCAAAAATCTGAAAT
This sequence comes from Leucinodes orbonalis, assembly GCA_019425675.1. Taxonomy (NCBI): domain Eukaryota; kingdom Metazoa; phylum Arthropoda; class Insecta; order Lepidoptera; family Crambidae; genus Leucinodes; species Leucinodes orbonalis. Next base: position 109,809 of record PQWD01009203.1, read on the forward strand.
TATACTGAGTTTGAAATATGGTAATGCAGGGAGGCGGCCTTTTGCATTTCGTCAATGATGGCATTGCCTTGATATGACATGAGTTTTATAAATTTAGACATTGTTTTTTAAATTTAATAAAAAACTTATAAATTTAATAAGAAAACTTGTTTATAGTGTAAGATATTGTATTGTTTTTAAATTTATTTCAATATATAAAAATTAGCTGATACATGCAACATTAACTTGATTAAATTAAGTTGAGAGTCGCAAAAAGCAGATGGCGCCCCTTTCTTTGTTCTTTTAGGTTTACGAGTACTATGTAAGTGTCACTGAATTGTGTCTCTTTCCTACTTACTAATTTTTAGTCCGTCTATAAAACTTATCTCTGGGAGGGCCTATTTTGATGGGATTTTCCTATTATATAACCTATTTATAAGAAGTACCTAAGGCTTATTAATTTGCAAGAAGACGAATTATTTATATTTTATTAATATAAACCGTTTGAGGACACTTATATATATATATTTTAAATGTCTTACTTTTTAGTAATTCAATAATTCTTTTAAGCATCAATAATTGACTGTAAGGTAACGAATAACAGATCAGACAAACGATGTTGAAAAGCAAGCTTACAGAGTTTACGCCCGCAAGCGTCTATAAACGTGTTACGTAAAACGTTTGACCGTTACATAAATATGATATGCAAACAAAAAAGGGACCTAACGCCAACGGCACAGTTTCAAGATAAAGTCTTTTATCGGACACATAATAACGTTCTGTGAAAAATCGTTAGCCCGTGCTCACGCGCGTCGGAGGGCCACGTGCGCGCGGGGTACTCCCGAGACTGATCCCTCCTGCTTAGATTAAATTTGTTCCTATAAAAATGTGTCCTCCAGTCGATAACGTACGAAATGTGCAGATGTCGGCGGGCAGTGTATGAAGTTGCGATAGGGTTCTGCGACGTGCCGGGCCTACTGACTCCCGAGGCGTTCTACTCAATAAAAAAACTGTTCGCCGAATCTTGGAACGTTAAAAACAATGTCTCGGGAATTGAATTGAGCTTGAACTCGAGTTTATAAGACGAATAGATTTCATTTGATTTTAGTGAAAAAGGCATACAATAGTAAAAGCAAAGGTCTTTATGATGCGTTCGTGTCATTTATATCAGAAGATTAAATCAATATAATAAATTAATATACTTTTTACATAAGCTACTACTCACAGAACGTACCGCTAATAATGTTGTACTTGTATATTTTTACAGTGTACATAATTTAAAAAAAAGAAATGATCCACCATATGTGGAAGAATACTTGTAAAAAAGTTAAACAAAACTTAAAACAACAATCAATATCACCATTACATCTTAATTTAAACTGCTGAGCGAAGGCCTTCCCTAATGATTACCACTCGGATCCGACCCTAGCAGTCAATATCAGCTGCTACCTGCCACCTTAATCAGATCATAGGTCTACCTATGCTTCTTTTTCCGTTACGTGGACGTCACTCCCAGTTTATCTTTTGTTTTGACGAACTTTCACTGGCAGATAGTTGATATTATCACGAGTAACTTTTGATTTCACACGAAGGAATTTACGAGCGCAGCGATAAATATAGACTTCTCTAAAAAGTACAACAAGTTTTGGAATCAGTTAATGTACTAGTTTGAAATTTTAGGTTTGTCAGCAAAAACGTGTAACTCACTTTCCGATTACTTTCTTCACCGCTTCACGAAAGAGAAATTTAAGTTTGCCTTAAAATACGTATTTTAGGTAAAAATAAAGAAATCAGATTAAACACATTAACAATGAATTAGGGAAAAGCGGTCCGAAACTTTTATTTTGTGATCACGAACGAAAACTTATACATTTAGCTCTAAAACTGTGAATCATTCAGAGTCGGGGAATCAATATTGGAAAGCTTGCAAGTTGAAAACAAAATGAATCTTTTTGACGTTGTATTTCTTTTGGTTTTCAAAGATGAGATCCTGTCGTGTAATGTTTTATTTAACTTGCTTTGTTGATAAATTTAATATAAATAAAATTTATCCAAATACGGACCATAATGCGCTTGTCTTTTAAATGCGTGTAAATGTGTACGCTCTTAAACAAATATTTTTGTGTCCCTTGTATACTTTTTTATTAAAATTGCTTTGGAATTAGTTTAGTTAATTGACGACTCTTGTGGTATAGTCGGTTGCGATGTCGCCTCTTACATCAAGGGTTTCGAGTTCTTGTTGACTGTTTTATACTCAGATAATCATAAGGTCCGAGATTGACCAAAAATATTAGTAGAACAAATTCGATGAGCTTTTATTGAAGCTTTTATTGATATATAAGACATTCACCATACTCCCCGGAACTTGCTCTAACATATTACTAGAAGTTATCCAAATTTCTGAATGGAATTTTTGAAAAGAATTTGGATAACTTCTAATAGATTCCCGTCTGAATGTTTTTTTAGTATAGGGATCTAATTATGAGATGGCAAAAGTGCATAGATAGCAATTGTACATACTTTGATGAAATAAATTTAATATTATACATATATGAATAAAATAGACTTTATGTTACTCTCATAGAAAACACCAATTCGGTACCTATCATAAACAGCCTTTTACGATATCTAAAACCATAAACGGAATTCTTTACATGTCTATGACGTCATGCTAAAAATAAAAAGGACAGCAGCAAATTGTATCAATATTCATTTTGTGTATAAATGTTTTATTATCATTGACGAGCGAAATAATACGTAAAGCATATAGCAGTAAAGTATATTTTTCAAAAGTGTTCCATATTTATGAACACTCATGGTGTTTCGATACCATTGACGCGATGACTATAACCATATTATTGGCGCTTTGTTAGCACCTATCTATATAACGATTTAAACGTTCCGATTTGAGTGACTAGAATGTTGTCAACAATATGAACACTTCGTATGTACCGATATTATTGACCTTTTGGTTGTGTCTATTAATTTGGATACCCTAAGTGCTCCTATATTATAGACGCTGACTGTAACTATGTTACAGGCTTAATGCTTAGTTCGGGACAAGATGGCGCTATGTGAATGTCAAAGGATATTGTTATAATATAACAAAAAAATATCATTTTTTTATTTTAATGTTAATCTTATAATTATATTAATGTAGGAATGTGATATAATTTTATTTTCATTTCAATGTAATATGGATTTTAATACTCAAAATACATATTTTGATTTGGTTGATTTATTCAAACAAGTGTACCTACTATTCATCAAGCCCTTTAAAAAACTATAGTAAAGTATACAAGAAATATTGGGTAGTACCGGGAAGCACATTGCTCTTTGTTTCACGCGATAATTAGATTACAGAAGTGCAGGCTCGGTCCATTGTTTTCGTACTAAATAGCATACAACCCACAAAGCCTTGCCTCGATAATAATACTTACAGCCCAAAACGATCAATCTTTGGACTATTACAATGTTTTAGCGCCTTGATGTATTGTTACGGGTTCAATAAAGTTTTGATGAATTTTCATGTTCCCCCTGCCTTTGTGATGAGGTGGATATTGATGAATAATTTGACGTCTATGTAACGATCGAGTGAATGTCTGTATCTGTTATTGGTATTTGGATGGGCTCGTTTGGTAGTCAATTGCTTTAGCAGACATAAAGGTTTTCGATGTGTTATTGTTTTATATGTTATATGAACATAAACATTAAACATAAAAGTATTGTCATTAATTTGTATATTTTATGTATAATTTAAATAAAAAACCTGTGTCAGCACGCTTTTTCCTTTTTTTTCAATTATTTGTTTAGGTAACTAGTATCCCCATGTGTCACTAGACGAATTAAGTTTTTAAAAAGTATGAAAATATTTAGTGAGTGTATTTTGTGTATTGATTCTTATTATAGAGTTTCATCATCATCATCAACTCATTAAACGTCCCCACCGAGGGGCACGAGCCTACACGTATAGGGTGATTAGGCCTTAGTCGTCCAAGCGGGCCTGTGGACGACTTCACTCACAACCTTTGAATTATTATAGAGTCATATCTGCATTTAATTTATGTATTAATATTATATAAAAATTAAATGCAGATATGACTAAGTTACATACATACGAGTACGTTCATCGCTTGCACTTACGTCAGTTTGAATCAGGTATTTGAAAATTAAACTTTAAAGTCCGTTAGCTCATGTAATTTTTATATCGATAACCAGATAGAATAAAGATATGCTATACTTTACTGTTCTTCTTTATTGAATTCATAAGAATACATCATTTCCAACTTAGGTTATACGTCAGGAAGCTGTCCGTACCTACTTTCGAATATTTAAGTTCGAATCGAGTTTCAGTAACCGGCATATAAATGGCAATTTTGCCTCGTCCATTCAATTTGCAATGGTAAAAAGGTTGTCAACTACGCGCTTTTACTTCGTAATAATGTTTTGGTACATATATATTTTTTAATTTCTATAAAAAATCGCGTAGATATTTTATATTAAGTGTGAAAAGAGAAAAATAGATGCTCTTGAAATATGGTGTTGGAGAAGAATGATAAAGATCCCATGGACAGCCTTCCGGACTAATGAATCCATACTCCAGGAGCTCCGTATCAAGTAGCGGCTGCCATCCATTGTTCAGGCTCGTATTTTTAGTTTCTTTGGGCATTTGTCGAGGCGCGGTGATAGCTCCGTCGAGCGCCTGGTGGTTCAGGGAAAAATTGAAGGCACACGAGCACGCGGCAGAGCATCAATGCGCTGGACCGACCAGGTCAAGGCAGCAGTCGGGGCCCCCCTATACCAGAGCACTAGACAGACGGCGGTTAGAGCGGAGTGGCGGAACATTGTCAAGCGTGCCACCCAACCTTTCTTTTCTAATGACCACGACCACTCTGTCAGTGTTTACGACTAAGAAGAAGTATAATTTATATGATGTTTGCATAGAGTCTTTAACAATATTTGACTTCTTGGCATCTTTTAATGTGGGACTGAAATTGTGTATCAAAGATGACCTTCAATTTATATTTATTTTCACCCATAAGATGGCCATTCATTTACAGTTGTTTGTATGGTAAAACGGACGCACTAGCTGCTATGTCCTCAAGCTCTTACTGCGCCATCGAGTCTTCCCTACGTCGTTAAACCCACCCGATTATTTTTGACTCCTATAAATTATAAAAAAACATGATTGTTCGCGAAAAAAACAAGCTAGTCAAAGTTAAAATTAGTTTATTCTATTTGAGCTTTTTAACAATTTTGAACGTTAAAACAAAAATATAAATCTATTGTATTATATTACATCTATAACATATCAATAAAATTGAAGAGTCTGTTTGTGACATTAAACATTTTTTTTTCTTTATGCATATCCGAGTAATCTCTGAAACGGCTGGATGGATTTGGACTAGACGGCAGTTAGCTGATGTAATAAGAAAAAACATAGGCTACTTTTATTTTCCAGACTATACATTTTATTTTGGAAAAAATAAAGCAATGTATTATCGCGCGGCGACCGTTGGCTAAAGTTACCTTCCTAGGGTTAATAGTCGTTAGCAATCGTTAATCTGCATTGGGTGCTCGTGGTGGGTTACGAGTCATCGGGACGTTGTGGGCTGATGAAACAAAATCATTGCTGAATATGATAATAGTCCACTGGCAATACTAACGCTTATGATTTTGGACGACTCTCATATCTAAAGATTTTGGGACAATTTTAAAATAATTTGTAAAAGTTATGTAATAATTCGAGACTTGGGCTGTGCTTCAGGCCCTCCAACGGTGCCATATTGATTTTCGCTATATCGAAGTATTGAGATGTCTGTACGAGAGCGCTACTATGTCAGTCCGTGTACATGAAGAGCTTACACAACCTATCCAATTGCACCGAGGAGTGAGACAGGGAGACGTTATATCTCCGAAACTGTTCACAGTTGCGTTGGAAGATATGTTTAAGCTGCTCGATTGGAAAGGACTTGGCATCAACGTGAATGGCGAGTACATCACTCATCTTCGATTTGCCGATGATATAGTAGTCATGGCAGAATCCATGGAGGATTTAAAAACTATGCTCGAAACCCTAGACGGAGCTTCTCAACAGGTGGGTCTTAAAATGAACATGGACAAGACGAAAGTCATGTCTAATGCCCATGTCGTACCTATACCGATATCAGTTGGAAGTTCTGTCCTCGAAGTTGTTGACGAATATGTGTACCTGGGACAGGTAGTCCAAATGGGTAGGTCCAACTTCGAGAAGGAGGTTTCTCGTCGAATCCAATTAGGATGGGCAGCGTTCGGGAAGTTAAGGCAGATCTTTTCGTCCAAAATACCTCAGTGTCTCAAGACGAAGGTCTTTGACCAGTGTGTGTTGCAGTTATGACATACGGAAGCGAAACGTGGTCGCTCACTAAGGGCCTCTTGAATAGACTCAAGGTTGCTCAGCGTGCTATGGAGAGGGCTATGTTAGGTGTCTCCCTACGCGATAAAATCCGAAACGATGATATCCGTAGGAGAACTAGGGTGACCGACATAGCCCAGAGGATTAGCAAGTTGAAGTGGCAGTGGGCAGGGCACATAGTGCGTAGAACCGATGGCCGATAGGGCGGAAAGGTTCTCGAGTGGCGTCCACGTAACGGAAAGCGAAGCGTAGGCCGACCCCCAACCAGATGGACGGATGATCTGGTTAAGGTGGCGGGTAGCAGATGGATGTCAACTGCAAGGGATCGGTCCACGTGGAAATCATTAGGGGAGGCCTTCGTTCAGCAGTGGACATAATTGGGCTGTAATGATGATGATGATGATGTAATAATTTATAAAATAATAGACAATATTAAAGTATAATTATTCACATTACACGTGATTATTTGTACAAATACAAACAGTAGTTGTAATAGTTGCCTGTGAAACATGACGATTTTCACTTAATTCTTGGTAGTTTAATGTATATTTAATAACGTATAAGTTATCTTAAAGTACTTAGCTGACTTAAAACTTATGTCTCTACTTTATTATTTTTAGACGAAAACATTAACGTACTTTGTCTTTGAGAACATACATTGTTTAAAACAGATACTAACATTTAAAATAAGGTATACGTAAAAGAGTCCATCCAGGCATTATTAAACCATGCGTTTCATATTTGTTTTTCGTTATTCTTGTATTCCAAGTGGGTAAGTACATTCTCACCCGAATGTGCGAAATTACATTCTAAGGATCGGCTTGTGAAAAAAATATATTTTCGTATAACAACATTTCCATTTCATTTCAAAAGAGAAACGATCCAATAAAACGCATATTACCTCGTCGCATTGTAAAAGAAAATTTGAAAAGTAGGGGTGTCTACATGAACGGATGGTATTACAATTTGGTGCCATTTGCTCTCGCGCCGTTTGTGTACGGGAACGTGCTTGTGTAGAAACTTTTTAGGCGTCTATAAAGAAAATTCCTTTCCTTGAATTTACGATTTCCCTATCGCGCTTAAGCGGAAAATCATGGCGTGCGGATGAAATATTATTGTTCTTAGGGCCCGCGCACGTGTAGAGTTAAGCTTGCCGGTGATGGAGAATATTCACGGAGATCACGTGCACTTTTTAGCTGGCTGTTTTCGTCAGACACATGTGGGCGTATATCCGAATGTCTCACATTGTTAAATAAACAACTTCCAAATAAGTTTAAGATTCCAGTGTATCACCTGCAAAACCAATGTTGGTTTTGAATCTTAATTGAGTAAAAGGTCCTAATTATTTTATCGTGATGCATAAGACATATCAATGAATTAACTCATAAGTCTTTAAATGTTCTCAAAATGATCCCAGATATCGAAAATTATGATTATTTTATTTGCTTATTTTATAGTTTTTTTCATTAACATTTGTTTTTAATATTTTGAAATAGTTGTTACTTCAGGTAATGACATATTTTGGAACTATAATAGTTTTAATAATTCGATTCAATGAACAAAGGTTGAATAAATATTTTTATTTGCTCCTAAAATATTGTGTATTGGATATGCTTGCGTCATTTGACAATAAGAATATCCATGCTATCTTGGTATCCGAAACATGGCTTAATTCCTCTTTACCTTCAACATCTTACTCTCTTCCTGGTTTCGTCCTCGTCCGTAACGATCGTGGTAGTTCAACTACGCATGGAGGGTAGCCATTTATATCCGTGAATATATACCCTTCATTATAATTCACAAGTCCCCTCAGCCGCCACCTGATGGTACGGCTGAGCATCTTTTTCTTGAACTTTCTTTTTCCCATTCCAAAATTCTTCTTGGCGTGTATTATAGTCCTTCAAGTAATATTGACTATTTTAACTCTTTTGAGTTAATGCTTGAAGAATTATCTCCTTCTTATAACCATTCTATAATCCTAGGTGATTTTAATACTTGCCTTGTAAAAAATGATTATCGTACCAAAAAGCTTCTTTCATTAGTTCATTCCTGTAATATGTATATTCCCCTCTAGATACAACTCATCATTTTCCAAATTGTTTACCATCTCTTCTTGATCTAATATTAGTTTCTTCTCGCGAGCACGTAGTTAAACATGGTCAACTTGAAGCGGTCCAATTCTCCTACCACGATTTAGTGTACCTATCGTATCGCATCCGACCTCCAAAAATCAAACCTAGGACGCTGCTCCTCCGTAATTTCTCTGCTATGAATGTGGACAAACTACGTGAGGATGCAGGTAAAGTTGATTGGTCGGCAATCGAGAAACTTGAGTCAGTTGATGATCAAGTCACTTTACTTATATCCAACATTACTGAACTTTATGATTGTCACGCTCCGGTACGTCCTGTGCGCGTTAAGCACCTTCCAGCTCCCTGGCTGAACGATGAAATACGCGATTACATGACGAAAAAGATACGTGCAAAAGCCAGGTACAAAAACGATCCATCAGATAAAAATAGAGACAAATTTCGGAAAATTCGGAATCGCTGCAATACAAAGATACGGGACACAGCGACGCCATATTCATAGATCTGTTGAGAATGGAGATCCAGCTAAAGTCTGGTCCTTCCTCAACAGGTTTGGCAAATCGCGTACTCATATTTCAGCTAGTAATATTGATATTAACTCCCTTAACAATCACTTTTCTTCTTCTGCTAAAATGACAGCTCCACTAAACTAAATACTTTAGATCATCTTAATTCAATGCCAACTCCAACTTTTCCAGCTTTTATCTTTCGCACAATCACCGCTTGCGATGTTATGAAGAGCGTGCAAGCCATTTCCTCGAATGCTGTTGGAAATGACTGCGTTAGTCGTGCAATGATTACTCCTCTTCTTGATATCCTTTCTCCGGTCATTGCCAAAATTCTTAATTACTCCTTATCCTCCGGTGTGTTTCCTACCGTATGGAAGGAAGCTCAAATTATCCCACTACCTAAAAAACCTAATCCTAAATCTCCTTCTGACTACCGACCCATCTCCATTCTACCCTTCCTCTCCAAAGTTCTCGAAAGGTTGATTCATCAACAGCTTACATCTTTCCTATCCACGAACAACCTTTTGAACTCCTTCCAATCTGGCTTCCGTCCCGGTCATAGCACGACTACCGCGTTGGCACACGTTTCGGATGACATTCGACTGGGATGGAGAATCAGAAGTTAACAGTGCTGACGTTGCTTGATTTTAGTAATGCGTTTAATACAGTCGATTTTGATATTCTGCTCTCCATCTTGCGCTCTCATAACATATCTCCAACGGTGGTTGAATGGTTTCATAGTTACCTGTATGGGCGCCGACAGCGCATTCGCGTTGAAGACACCTTCTCTGCGTGGTGTTATACTTCTGCCGGCGTTCCGCAGGGTGGCGTCCTGTCACCTCTTCTGTTTTCTATTTTTATTAACTCTATTACTCTTCCGCTCACTTCTTCCTATCATTTGTATGCAGACGATCTCCAAATTTATACACAAGCTCCGCTTTCTGATCTCTCTGTCGCTATTGAGGCTACCAACAGAGACCTCACCAGTATTGCTGAGTGGAGTCGTTCCTTCGGCTTGATGGTTAACCAGCGAAAACTCAGACCATCATCATAGGTAGCCATTGGTACATTGCTCGGATTAAGCATGATTTGTTACCCCAGATAATCTTTGATGGAACTCCTATTCCCTACAGCCGTAAAGTTAAAAACCTGGGCGTAATGTTTGATGACTCTCTTTTGTGGAATCACCAGGTATCAGAGGTAAGTAGGAAGGTATTTGCCGCGTACGGGTCTCTTAAGCGTCTCAAAAATCTATTGCCGACCAAAACCAAAATCAGTTTGGCACATTCGCTTCTCCTTCCTATACTGGATTATGCAGACGTTTGTTATCCTGATTTATCAGTTCAACTATTAAACAAGCTCGAACGTCTGCAGAATCTCTGTATTAGATTTATATTTGGCCTGCGGAAGTATGACCACGTCTCTTCTTATAGGTCCCAACTTCAATGGCTGCCTATTGCCCGTAGAAGGACTGCCACATTCTATCCCTCCTTTACTCTATTCTTTCCCACCCTTACACCCCTCCGTATCTTAAAGATCGCTTTATTTTTCATTCTGCAACCTTGGTCCGCAATTTGCGTGCCAGTTCTAAATTAACGCTTGACCTGCCGTCTCACAAGACTGACTTCTATGCGAGGTCTTTCACAGTTCGAGCAATCAAGCTGTGGAATTCCTTGCCTGAGGACATTCGTCGTGCACCGTCTCTTGAGACTTTTAAGAGCCGTATTAAAAAACATTACTTGGAACAAAAAAACTCTTTGTGATCTTTACTTTCTTTCACTTTTATTCCTGTGCTGTAGGTACTGTATCTGTCATTCCTTTCATATAATTCTGATTATAGTTTGTTTTCCTATCTTCCATTAGTTAGTTTATGTATTAGTTTATTATATACTATCTATTAGTTTATTCTTTAATTATTTATGTAGTAGTGTGTACTTAGTATATGTACTATTTTGTTATTATTTTGTAGTTATTTAGAATAACGATTTTACTTGTTTTGCACTAGCCCGCTGACCGTTACGCATTGTTCTTTCATCCAAAGGTTGCCTGGAAGAAATTGCTACCTAAGCAATAAGGCCGCCCATGTTGTACTTGTTTTTTTTTCTGTTATCTGTTGTTGTATGTTTTTTTTTTACGTGCAATAAAGTATTTTTTATCTTTATCTTTATCTGTTTATGTAATAACTTTTTCATTTTTATATCGTCGAGCAAAAAGCAAACACAGCCTACCAGAACGCTGAAATTTGAAAATAGGGGTTAATGGCTACATAAAGGGAAAACTATAAAACTTGGATAATCGGAGATCTGAAGTACACTGGTGACCCTGATTAGATAAATAGACAGTCCAACTATTAGAGATCGACACACCGCCTTTTAAAAAAATACTCAACATGGTTGCTCGCTTCATCCGATGTCAAAAATTGGAGGTCCGAAGTATCTGATAAAGAATATTACCTATATTAGAGATATGGGAATGCCAATACCCACTTCTACTATTGGAACATAAAAATCGACTATCATTGCAAAAATCCTGCGTAGTGGTATACAACTTTTAATTTAATCTAGTCTTAAGAGTCCCACTGCTGAGCGAATGCCTCCCAAATTAATGGAGATAGAAAAGAATGACAAGATGTTGAGGGGTACAAAACCAGGTGCTCCAATATATATTATCAATAAATAAATATAAATATCGACTGACATTCACTCACGATCTGTTTATTATTGTTTTATTTTTTTTTTGAGTTAAATTAAATCCAAACTTAATTTTGTCATACTTGGTCAGTATATCTACGGAAGCTTTATTTGTATTAACAGGTATTTATTTATAACTTATGTTCCTATAACATAAAAAATTGGATATGCTGTTTTAGGGCAGAATGTCGAATACGTGCAAGGAGTTTACTATAAACCGACAGGTCTTCCACGTAAACCTACTTGTTTTAGGGGATTTAAAGCTAAAGTTCAAAAGAATCCTGATATGTTCAGCTTTACGTAAGTAAAACGAAATTTTAGGGGAATAATGCTGAAACGAAATTCTTTTGACTGCCTATTTTGCCTGAGCTTGTTTGAAATTAAATTTGAGGCTAAAGAACCTTGATATTAATAAAAACATAGCAATGCTTTGATTTAAAAGTTTTTATGTATGCTCGAATACAACACATTATCAGTTTTGTCTGCCATTGCTATGGCGACCCAAAATTTTAAAAAAGAGTTTGTATAAAATTAAACAAATTCTTAGTAATTTCACGGTAACCTAAAATTATATTTGTAAAAACTAGTAAATGTATATTACTCAATGGTATAAAATTTGGCGCAA
>PQWD01009204.1:0-28808 GCA_019425675.1 Leucinodes orbonalis
TCTCTTTGACACCATGTACAAGTATAGTCAATTGCTTACATAGTCCGCGTTAATACTGACAGGTAGAGGTATTTTAATTATAAAATGCCTTACTCTCGCGTGGTTGCTTTGGACATTTTTCATATGCGATGTGTTGTGATCAAAGAGTATCCCATACCCTTTATAAATTAAAAAAATAATACTACTACCACCCCTTATACACATAGTACCAGTTTCATTAGAAAAAATGATTGATATTGGTGCGCATAATAAGTGCTTAAAGATGAAGGGGATCCCAGTACCGGTACCGGTACCGGATAAAGAGGAAGTACTTATAATACACTCAAAACTACAGGACGATAGATAGAAGCGTTAAATCTTAATGCAATTACAGCTATGTCTAGTAATCAATTTTATTGTTTGTTTTAGGATTGGTGGGGAAGACTCGATTATTATAGTATTCATTTTTGTTTAGAATAAAACTAAACAGTTTTTATGAAACATAATCAACAAGTTGAGTTTACAAAATTTACGTTACTTATGAATTTTCCATTTAGGTCAATCCTTCTTCGCCCTGGCCTTTGGATCGTGACTCATAATTAGTACTGGCCTTCCCTTCTGATTGAGCTCTGCCTGGCACCAGTCTGCCATTTTCTTTTCCCTCTATCAGTATATGGCCGTCCGATAGTTCAGCGTCTGCTCGGAACACAGAGTTATACTTTATTGGCACAACAAACCATACTAGCCACAGCTCAGAGACTTCGTTGGCTGGGACATTAATGACACGGAATAGATAAACTAGGCCTCTAAAGAAATGACTTGATAAAGTTGGTAGGTAGTCGATTGGTGTTGATTTTTAGGATTTACTTCACTCGCAAGCAATTTGTGTGAGGCATTTGACGAGCATTAAGATATTTAAGGCAGACTTAGTTGAAGTACATTTGGTAAGCGATGCTGGCTACATTTGGTACCTTGGTATAACATAATTATTGTATCTTGTCACCTACATTTTATACAGTGCATGCGAAATAAGCAGGTTAAGTTGACGGTGATTCTGAAAATGTATATGAACACCTCCTTGTGATACTATATAACGAAACAGAGATGGTATGAGATGAGCATAACAATAGCTTTATTTGTTAAAATAATAACCAACATCGACTGGAAACATATTTTAATAACGTGCATAATGGTTTGTATTGTATTAGCTTTCGCTGGGTCGCAGGATTTTCAACAGCATCGGGATTTCTTGTGCTGTAATAAAAAATATGTCATAAAATATAATATCAAACATATTATATTAAAGGTTATATTATCATGATAAAGATTTTTGATATCAATAAATCTTATTTTAAATTTTATTTCTGATGTTTTGATGCTTAACGACATTTATTTTGACATATTAAACGACATTTTATAAAATAAAAGAATGGCCCAGTCATCTGCACATATCTACATTATTAATAATAGTTTGAAACATGGATTATTAATCGATTTAATAGTCGCCAATTACGTTTTGTATTTAATTTTTGACACCAAATTGAAAAGCCCACTGTAAAAGTTTCTTTGGAAACTTTTCTTTCTTATGGGAACGTTTACATACGCAGTCCTTGTCTTCTTCCGATGATGACGACGAGGACGAAGACGAGGATGATGATGAAGATGATGATGATGAATTCTGGAATAAAACATAAATGTAGTGTCTATTAACATCATAGTTAAAAAGGAAGCAAGGTATTCACATTCAAATACACTTTTATTTTATTGGCAAACGGCAATATTAAATTGGTCTACAATTTAAGTATGATGTCATCTCAGTTTGTGACACAGAAGATAGTAATAAAGTATGCATAGTGTGGATATTGAATTATATTTTAAAGCATTGTGTGTTTTTGTATAATGTGTTTTTTACAATTAAAATATTTACGTATTTATACCTAAAAACATTGAAACATGTTCAAACAAATATTTTATTGCGCGGCGAAGTTAAGGGAACAGTTCCATCATTATTGCTCATTAGAGCCGCAATCGAGACTCGCTCCATGGAGCTCGACGCTAACATTTCAACAAATTGGAGTGTTCCGCTGCGTTCAACATGCCATAGCTTTTAGACTTCTCAACGACTGTTTCATAAATTTTGACTGAAATCGTAAAAAACGTCGTGACTCCCAAAGTTAACAACAACAAGTTTTATTTACCCTCGAAACGATGCGGTAAGGGGATTATATGAATTGAAATTTATATTTCAAATAGTACCTATGTTGCAAAGCAATTTTCTATTAATATTGTTGGACAGTAAAATCTATCGATGAATTAGTACAGATATATAGCAGGATCTAAAAAACAGTGTTGTTATGAACGACCTATTTGGTGTCATTTTAAAATGTGTTAAAAATGACAATACTTCGCCAAAAATCCACAGTAGATTTTATACGAACTTTTGGGCACATTTTGAACTTTGTGTATATTTTTCTTTCTGGGTATTTTCTAAGCAACACTTATGTTTGTATATGTTTATGAATTGTACATACATAGTGTATATATAATTGTAAGATCTTATAGATCAAATCAATTGCTCAGTTTATGGCCTGTCGGCGTTGTTTGTATTTCTGAGATTTAAATTATTTATTTATATACTTACGTCACATTTATTTTCTTCTGATGATGATGAAGATGACGATGAAGAGGATGACGAGGAAGATTCGCTGCATCCACCGTTCTAAAAAACGATCAAATCTTATATGTCGTACATAACATTTTTAACTCATCACAAAATATGATTTATTATTAAGAACACAACTACGTTTCTTAAGCTTATTTGGAAGAACATGGTGAAAGAAAACCACGGAAATTTCCTCAAAGACATTATAGCTTCTTACGTATATCTGAAGAGATCTATGAAACTTTATATCAAAAATCTTAAAATAATAAAATTGTATTAAGTAGTTTGAATACTCGTAGATTAAAAATTCTGTTTCGGAAAATTAGGAATGTTCAAAAAGAAATTCGATGTGTAAGCAATTTTTGATAAAGATTGCAATTTATATTCATCAAATAAACTATTTTGAATTTGTTTATGTCAACTGATGTCATCTGCTCGTGTTACAACCTGCTAAACACAAAAGGTGTGGATCTACTAATGCATTGAATAATTAGGAAAAGCCTTGTATAAAGTATCATAAGAAAGTTAGTAAATATTTAGTAATTGAGTACTAAAAGGGCATAGTTATTGTCATGTCTAACTTATCACTATGAATAATTATGCGTAATTTACTGGCCAACTATAATAAACCGTGCCTTCACCTTTGTCCTGTACCAAATTCTGTATCAGTTATTTGGCTCGATTCTCAGAATGTTTATCGTATTTACACGTTTAGTGTAATTTAGATTTGGAAGACTAATTGATGACTTACGAATATACGTTCTTATAATACTTCGTATTAGTAGTTAGTTTTTATTTATCATACATTATGCAATTATAATACATAGGGTCAATATGAAATCTGCCAAAATCAGAGAGAGAGGATGTTTATACCATATATATTTGCCTAACTGATTTTGGACAGGTAACTCGCAAAGTAAAATTAGTAATTATTTTGAATAAATTTACCTAAATTAACAAGGTTGTTCAAAACCACGGGTAAACGGACCTAATCAGCATCCTGCTAATGCCAAGGTTCAATATGGTAAAAAACAATTAAGACATTTTTTTTAACTACAAACTTACTTCTTGCGATTTTTTTCTAGTGTAGTCGAGACATTGCAGTCTGAACCGACTGATTGAAACAAAATGTTCCATGTTCTGAAGGATACGCTGTCTTCTGTCACGACTACTACCTCAGTTTATTCATTAACACCGACAAGTTCCATCAATACGGCCAGCCAGCATAGTGGATAGCGGCATTCTCCCATAGCTTTAAAGTGCGTTTATATTCAGAAATAGCGTGTAGAAAGAACTATCTCCTGCAGTGTGACATTTTGGGCTGTTGTTACGAAGGTACAAAGGATTAATTCATTATAATACAAAATCATTTATTTTTCTTACCTCGCTGCTGTTTATTTTGTTTCACTGCTGCAGTCACTTTTCCTATATAAAAAAGATAATTATTTATTTTAGATAAAATATTTGTTTTATGGAGACAGAATATTAACTAGAAACAATGGTACCAATATCCGAAACAACAAAATGCTTTAATTTTTTCTTTGACTTCAATCTATAGCAGAATACTTCTGGTCATCCGTTTCTTTAGAAAAATAACTTTTCTCACCAAGCCTTCACCGGCGACCTTTCAAAAGAAACCTAGTTATTTATTGTAACCAAAAAATACTCTTGTAGGTCTGAAAAGACTAAGCTTGCAATGATAAATTAGTACAAAACAATAATAATTATGATAACATAATGTTCACTAGAAGATACTAATGTATTGATAATACAAATAGATGTAGTATTTTGTTAATACAAATGGATACAGTTCGTTTCGTAAACAACAACAAGTTTTCATTATTAAAATGTAAAGTATAATGTCCCTTAATCTGAAATGTTTAAATAAAAGAAATCCAAACAAAAAGCTGCTTTTATGCGATCAGTTCTAGCCTTTTTGAAAATCTCGTTATAAGTAGTGTGTCAGGTTTGATTTCAAAAACACCACTTCTTGTAAACGATACTTATTATTTAGATAAGAGAACTATTGTTCTGTTTTTTTACAATAAACATTTTATTGATATTAGTCGAGTAATTTAATAAACGTTGTTCATTTAAAAATAAAGTATTTTTTACCAAACCCTTGTGGTCAGTATCAAATATTTTTAATTAGTTACCTTGAGCAGGAGCGTGCTTCGATCATAGCAAGAAATGCAAGCACCAATGCGATTGATATTAAAATTCTATTCATTGTCGCTGCGTCAAATATCTGTAAATTAAATTGTCATATATAAGACTTCGTAGAATTTCGTTTCGAATAAATCCAAACAAGTTCAAGCAGAATACAATGATATTTATTTATGTATTTTGGGCATCAAACCAACTGAAAAATTAACTCCAGCTAAATAATCTACCTGCGAATCTCCGCGATAATCTAAATTAAATAAACTTCAAATATATACTTAAGAAGTTTTTTGTAGAAATCTCTTTATATAAATTTAAATACAGACAGAATGTAATAATATATCAAGAAATAAATATCCACTTACATTCACACACTGCCACCTAGCCCTAAGTTAAGCGAGAAGCTTGTATAATGGGTGCTAAACAGCGGTTTAACATAGTGATATAAATTTGTATTGTAAATACCTACATATTATACTTTGAATACAACCAGACCAATACAAACAGACATGTTCATGCATACAAATGTTTTTACTGCCCGGGATCGAGCCCGGGGAGTACGAAATATATAAATGCTAATGATAAAAGCAGTAAATAACAATAACATACATTTAAATTGAAAAAGATTCACTGTAGTTAGTAATGATTAAAAAAATATATTTATTACAAAAAGCTGTACTTACTTTTGTAACACCAAAAATTTTACAATATTATTTTTAAATTTGACAAATAACCGATCAGCCTGGTACATATATTTGCACTGACTGAATATTCAAGTCGCTCAAAGATAACGAAATTAGGGCAATTTACATAACTTTTGAGACTTGCCCCTCAGATCAAGGTTGTTTTCTAAATTATTGACTAGTCGCAAGTCCTAAATTAAAGGCACTTAGGAGTTTAATCTAATTTAAAGATATGATTTATATGTTAACTCACACAAGGGCCCGAAAATATTAGACATAATGTTTATTATTATTTATGAGTAATTGAAGCAATTACGAGTAATCTGATAACCAGTTTTAAGTATCTACACTATTGAGTTCACAATAGTACTCCATGTTTTCATTGGTTTTATTGTCTCTATAAAACATTATCTGGAATACTGTTATATGGAAAGAAGGAAGTTTACCAGTAATTGAGTATTGATGCAGCTTTTCGTAGCACGAGCTCAAGCTTCTCCTTCTGGTGATTTATCTTGGTTTATTATTTTGAATTTATCCTTTTTAAATAGCTATATTTTTGTTATGTTCAATGTTGATATCTGGAGGCACAGCACTTCCCGGCAAGTCTAGCCAAGCGAAGTTCAAGGCGGCACTACCTACCTTTTTCGAAGTGTTCGTTTCGACTTGGTTTCTGATGAAAAAGATAGTTCGTATTCTTAGGATATGATGTAAATAATAAACTTATTACACATACAAAGTCTTAATTGAATAGCTGTAATACTTTAGATTTTAAAGATATCTAAACTATTGTATTGATAATCTGGGTCTTACAGCGATGCTGCCTTGGACCTTACCCGACCATCATGCGCACTAGCGAATCTGCAATCGAATGCATGCAAGCGGGAAACATTGGTAGTCGCTGCTGTAATGTAGGCATAACTGAAACTAACAAGTACTTACTTAAAGAAAACATTGCAGGTAAATTGAATAATATACAAATTGACTCACTACTTCGAATTTTTGGGATCAATGATATCTAGTCGTATCCATTCACAGTGGTCAAATGCGTGTTATTGGGTTGTCATATCTTTGTTCATAATTCGCCAGTACATGTTCATAACTGTTCATTGTTGGCGTAGTTACAAAATACACTATCTTCCTTATATTTTATTAAAATAACATCTTTTTATTCATAATAAATATCTATAGCAGAACAGCAACAATATTTTCGATTAAATCGGTCCGCTTACAACTGTGGTTTAGGTTGTAGGAGCTCAATTCACTCTGCTTTATCTAGATTATTCGATAAACGCCCCGCCGTCAGCGGGAAAACAAGCTTCTTACACAAATAGAAGGGATTTTAATATCCTTAAGTAGTGATGATACTGGCCTCCTCCTCTCGTATAAAAGACTTGCAAAGTAATCCACAGAAGGCGTACAGATATCTTGCAAATCTGCTTGAGTCATCGCATCCTTTTTAAATAAATAGGGTCCGTAAAAAGATCGTTTATTTTTTCATAATACAAACCGATGAGAAACTCAAACAGCCGGACTCTGTTTTTATTTTGAACCATAGATTTTTATACAAATAAAAATAACTTCTCTAAGGGGTTGAAGTTTTTTGTATAATTACGTAAGCGATATGAAATATTCTAACGCAATGGTATGATCTATCGAAAAACGTAATTTACGATAGCAACGCACTATAATGTCATGGCGCTTTGTTCCTAAATATAGCTTTACAAAGAGTATAGTTACTTAGTTATATGTATTGTTTAGTTTGTAATTCTTTTAATAATATGCCAATTTATAGGCATGCATAAATCTTTGTACAACTGCAAAGATAAACACTATTCCGAAAGTGTTACAAAGAAAACCAGGCGGTAGCGACCAAAAGTGAATTCAACATTGATCTTAAGAATTCGTTGAGGCGACACAACTTTTATATTATTGAGTTTACCTCCAATGAATGGCGGGTGGGTATTGCTTGAGCTAAATTACGAACCGGTTTAAAACTTCCCGATGAAGTGGAGTTCGAAAATGGCATTATAAATTCAGCAGTTTACAATCACAGCGCTACTTGGCGACGGGGAAAAAAACCCCGCGGAAACTCGTTCTAACTTTTCCTATTTTTCTGCGTTAATTTCACCTGAACCCATTACACTTTGCAACAATTCTTAGTAAGAACGTTTCTATTAGGATGTTCAAATTGCATTTTAGATATTATGATGTTACTTTAGGAGAGTATCTTATCTCAGTTATCATAAAATTACAGTTCCGTATTTTTTTCTGCAATGTGTTAACTGTACAACAAGTAGATCATAAAGGATCTAGTATGGATTACTCAAACGTCAATGTTTTCATCAATTATACTTTCCATTCTCTACAAAATAATGTGTGTTTTCGGTTGTATTAAAAGCTTGTCATTTAAGAATTTCAACTTACAACAAGAAGCAGTCATTAAAGAGGGGAGAAATTGACTATAGTTACCTATTATGTAGATATTATACTTGTATATTAGTTATATTTACTAACTGCCTCCATGATCTAGTAGTAGAGTGTAAGTTTTAGGTCTCGGTCGGGAGTCGAATCCCGCGGGGAGACAGCATATATAATAGTAAAAGTCATTCCATGCGAATTTTCTCTAAATTACCTGATTATCCGAAGAGAAAGGTGATCCAGTGCTTCGGAGGGCACGTTAAATAGTTGGTTCTGGCTACAAACTTTTGGTATGTTGTTTACATACAACAATTGAGACCCGGTTGGGACCCAATCTCCCCGTGGTTATGAGGAAGCCTCTACAGCGGGATTCATAAGCTGATGATAATGAAGTTAAGTGAAATGAGTATCTTTCTATGAATGGAAATTTGTTGTTTTCTGTTTGAAATTTCCATGTCTTCAAAGTTATATCACTGCCCGAAAAGCGGCTTATGACTATTATGAATGTTTGATTTCATTAAATTACATAAATAGTTCATAAGAATCAATAACAAATGTGTTTAGGTTTTATTTATTTACTATAGTCTGAACTGATTGTTTTAAAAACAAACATATAAAATATTGAGCAGTTACAGTATTGTGCGGAAAGGTTGCCGTATTACTAATTGCAATATAAAACATTGTTGAAACCGAAATATAAAAGGTCAAACACAGCAAATGTCTTAACCTAGAAGATAAACTGCGGAAGTAGTACCAAGTTGAGCAATGAAATGTTAAGGATGAATAAGTTAATTGGCCCCCAGAGAGTATCGGCGGGCCCTCCTGTGGCACAGAGGAATGCATTTAAATTGGATTTTAAGAGTAGAAATCACCGGCGGGCGCTCCGCCTCCCAGCCTTGTTAGAGCCAATCTCAAAGTTTACGTAAACGAATAAACCTTTGCAATGGATCGAATTTATGGTATCAATTCAAACTATACATTAGATCCAAACGATTTTGAGTTCAGTTGAAGCACTTATAAGTTGACTACATTATAAGTAGCCTGATCGATAGATTTAATAGGTGCAGACGAACAGTGGTTGACAAAGGATCGGATTGGATAACACTCATTAAAGTTATAACTTTAGCTGTGTTGAGTCAGGGCCTTTTAAAGGTAAACTTGCTTTGAACCAACTAGCGACTTTTAAAGTTGTTCAGTTTTTTTTAATAAAGACATACCCTTTAATCAAAAATACTGTAACGAAACCCTGTCAGTTAAGGGAGACATCCTTAATTATAAAAACCTATTCCTACGACTAATTCAGATATTAGATCTCTGTTTCGGCTTACTGTTGTAATATTAGAAACAGAAACTTCTATCAGCGGACGTGCTGTCTGATTTTGGTGTTTTTTAAAACATATTTTATCGTCACAAAAATTCTAAAACTACGACTATTTCTCAGTAAGATTTTTTACTTTAAAATTTTCATTCATTTATTTAAATTCAATCCAATTGCTATACTTTAAATGTAGAACCACGTACAAAAAAATGCAAGCAAATCTTGATCATCATAACTGAATATGCATAATCCGTAAAATTTTGTTTATTTTTGGTTTAGGAACCCAATAAGATGTGTTGCATGTCACCCATTGTGTTTTTGATGTAGGCGCCTCACTCTTCTGTCATTATATTGTAGTTATTTATTACAAGCATTACATTTTGTACAAACACAAAAAAATACTCCAAGAGTGTATGATATAAATGACGTAACATGTACGATTATTTAATATGTACGATATTATATATGAAGCCAAAATTATTACATTTTATTTTCATGCACATATTACATCATCATAATATACATCTTTGCACATATTATATAAGCTTTAATTAATTTTTAAGATTCGTAAACCAAACATAGAACTATTGCAGTCCAGATATCGACTAAACGATCTTATATTAGATGATGGACGCTACATGGTCTTCAAGATAAGACATTCTGTCAACATAGAAAAAGCTGCTAAATATTTTTTTCTATCATTATAATAAAATGGTAGTTCTAAATAATATCATTCATCGATCTCACTTGTTCTAGCATAGGCGGACAGGCATCCCGAAGCTTAGTAAATTAGTCAGACCACTTACATCCAATAAAATCCCATAGTCCTCCCTCGGCGTTATACACACTTAAGTTTATTGAACATCCGTCAGATTGATATATATGATATGTAACCATAAATGTTTTATAAAATAAGCATCCTGTTTGTGTTTGTTTACATAATTAATTAGTTTACAATTTAAAATTGAGACTTTACTTAACAAGTAACAATATGATTTTAGTATGGTAGATTTAAAAGAACAACCTCACCTTATCGTAGTAATGTCCACGAAAGAACGATGAGGTTCTGGTTACATATTGACCAGGAACCACTTAGAATAGACTAGCAGTACAACGTTTTCTTATGTCTAGTAGTGAAGCGTTGGGATACTTATACTTCTTCCTTATTTCTTTAAAACTCCACCAAGTCCATTTTTTATGTGACAAGTGTCCAGCAATATCTCTTACAGTTCCATATGGTTTACTTGACAACTTATGGCCAACACGCCGGAGACCCCGCCAAATGCAGTAACATTGACTTATAGGTATAAAAATGTAAACAAGCCCATTTAATAATTTGAAATACAAAATATTGAAAACGTTTCCACAAGCTACATAGAAAAAGATCCTGCTTAACTTAAATATAAGAGTATAAGTAATCTTAAATATAAATTATTTTATCTAAGCGAGTACTCATTAGAGCGTCGGTGGCTCAATGGTGTGGACTGTCGCTCTCCTACCGGTAGGGCTGAGGTTCAAATCCCAACACGTACCAATGTGTTCTCGAATTTTCGAAAATATATGTACGTTTAGCCGACGCTCTTACGGTGAAGGAAAACATCGTGAGGAAACCTGTGCACGCTTGCGAAGAGATTCAAAGGCGAAGTTGTCCAACCTGCACTGGGCCCGTGGACGAATGAGGCCTAATCACCCTATACAGATAGGCTCGTGCCCCTTAATGGGGACGTTTAATGAGCTTATGATGATTACTTATTAAATCAGTCCAGTTAGGTAGTATACTTTTTCATAGTTTTTTTAAAACTCACATGTAATAATTACTAATTGATACAAATATGCGAGTTTTGTTGTAAAATTGAATCCATAAAGCGAACAGCGATTCCAGTAAGCCCGCATAATAGGTAGTTCACGTTTTATCGTAATTTCTTGGAGCGGTGCTACAAACTTATACCGTTGTTTAAGAGAGTTTTACAGTGCCATTTTATTGCTTAAACAGTCACTGCAGAGCTGGAGTAATGTACATTAAGCATGTCATAATTCTTTTTTAATTTAGAGCACCATCATAATTCATAAAATCTACTAGTATTGATGATATTGACACATGGCAATCCGCCACCACAATTAAATTTTTCTTATAAGTTTTGTATGTGTTTCAATAGCTGCACCAAATTTAAAAAACATAATTTATGCATCTTTAAAACGAATGACAACCGGCGTAGTAAAATAAGCCTACACTATGGCATGTAAAACGAAAACGCGAGAAATAAAATTCGATGAACATAATCGATTACTGCATGTGGATAGTATAAACGCTAAAGTATCGGATGCACTTCATGTTGCACTTATACCTAACTTCGTAATACAATGAAACTATCTCTCGAACTTTGCATCTATTCAAAGTTTATTACACATATTCGCTTTTAAGTACTTGGCGAGTTGATGTCATATGGTTAATTGTTATGGCGCTCATTAATAATATCTTTATTAAACAAAAAGTTATCATTGCTATTTTAAACCTAATAAAACCAAGAGACTCATTTAAACGAAATATTAATTGGTGCTTATCGTAAACGTGAATTGACAAAAAGCATTATGATTTCGATTTATTTATAACACATATTTTAGTTGTTATAAGTTATTGAAAAATTGTATTTGAGTACATAGATATTTTGTATACATCTACATACATTTTACACTATAGGTTAGGTTCAAATTGTTGGTCATGAGCGTCAATTAGGAAAAGGTGTCTTCCACCAAGATTCCAGGCACAATAGAAAATATATTGGTAATAGCTTAAGCCATTTTTAAGACTCAATAGATCAGAAACATTATTGAATTTGTTTTTAGCCTCGACTAACATGTAGTGTTTATTTTTATTTCCTGTACTCGCAGTTATAATTGCATTTTATTATCGACTTTAGATAGTATTTTAGCTGTGGGGCATCTGAAGAAGTTTTTATACTCGTATGACTATTGTGTGTCGATTCGCCACAGTTGAGCAAATACGCTGAATAGACTTTACTTTTCTGAATATCTTATCTTTCTTTTGTAATCCTTTCATTAGACGTACTTAAACAAATAAATAAGTACGTAAACAGTTATAAAACTAGTTATGAATGTACTAGTCGGATGTAAGAACAACCCTCAACCTCCGATGTTTGAGACAGGAATATAATTTAATATGCTGTGGAGCTACATGCAGGCCAATAAACAAGGAACCTGTGATAAATTTAGATCATTTATACACTCATTAGAGCTAATTATGTGATCACTTTCGTTGGTAAAGGTCATCCTTTAAGACAAAACCATTAGTTAACGCTGGGAAGGAAGGAACTTGTTTCCATTAATACCTAATGTGGAAACAAGACTTGTTCCTACAAAGTATTATTATTGTATATAGCTTTGATACATAACACAATATAAAGTGTTCATTATTGTGAAGAAATTAGTACATCTGAAAATATTTAACAAAAATTTTTCATAACTGAGTAGTTAAAATATTCAAATCACAGATTAATTAATATTTACTTCAAATCCAAGAATATGGGAATCGCACCCTATTTAATCTAATTAATTGTTTGTTTAGTTCGGGTTTTACCAGGATCCATTACAAATTAAGTAGAACCCAATTTACTGACTCAGGAATGTAGATAGTGGTCTTCCTTATCAATGGCCTAAGTTCAACAGTGGATTTTTTGACTGCAGAAATTTTATAATACCCAAAAATTGGTAAACTTTCTAAGATAGCATCTTATACTATCACGTACACATACTATGCATATTATCGTCACGAATATACTCTTCAAAGATTCGGAAATGCTTCGTCCCAATAAATCAGAAACGCGTCGTACCCACATCCACCAACGGCTCCCTCTGATCGCCGAAGCATTATCAATGATCCGACATTATCATGATTCAATATCCTTTTGGTTAGCCCCTGAATTTTTGTTACTCATCCACTAACCTGCCGGCTGTCCACTTAACTTGAATAATGATGTGAGCGGCAAAGGCCGGCGAGCGAGTGAACCGGCAAAATGCCAGGACGCCTCGGCCCGTCTCGGCCCATGCCCGATCGCGAATATACTTGACAAAATACGTACATATAAACAGATGGTTCGGTCAATACATTGTATTTCTATGATTTGTAAAATCTCACGTATTATGGCATTATTGAATGAGTTATTCACTAATTATTTTAGGTACTGTTTATCTTTTTTTTATGTGGCAAAATGTTTACAACGGTCTGGAACTGATGAAACGCCTGACCATGACAGACCGGCATTGACTGAGACTAACAACTGATAAACAGTTATTATTCTCCATCAATGTCGCACTGCGCCCGTCACTGGTGTCAACAGATGTTACGTCTCATATACCCGGTAATTTTACTAGCTACAGTGCTTACCTCCTGAAACCCAGAAGTGCAGAACACTCTTATTTCACTAATTTTTTTTTCACGGTACGATGTCTGCCACTGCAGTGATACTACCTAGATGACTCAGTATCAAGTCTACCACATAGTTTGATTGTCTAGAATGCTTTGAAAGGTTTGTAGCTGCTTAATACATAATATTTTCTCCGATGACATCTGTTTTCATCCGTGGGTTGGTATACTCCAGCCTTTTCTATTTAATTATTATGTTTTACATCAGGCCAGTATGTGAAATAACTATTTGTACTAAGATTTTCATAGCTTCAATTATAAAACATGCTCGGAATCAAGAGACAAAATAGTCGTCTTCTGGATTAGTGTTAAGCCACTATTTATTCTGGCATTCAATTAGAATTATGGATACTCTCGAATTTGGAGCGTTCCGAGATGTTAAACGTCCTAAACGCAAGAAAGTTGTTATTTAAAACTACACAGTACACCAAATCAAAAATGGCGAAAGAAACCATTATATTCATGTTTGGCTTCTGAATCGAGTATAATTATACTAGAATACCTACTGATCGAGATAAGTTTGACACAGATGAGTTAGTTTATACGAACTATCTTAAAAAGTGGCGGTTATTACAAATCCAAACGCATTATAAATTCATCAGATGAAGCTTTATTTAACCATGGAATTAAATAAATGGCAAGCAGCGATAGCTGCAAGGAATTGTTAATATATTAGCGATACAAAAACAATATAATTAGATAAAACATAACATGTAACATAAAAAGTGAATGGGTCTAATAATAAATGTGGCGGGCGATGCCGTGTAGTTGCGGTGCGTAACCCGTGGTAAGGAAACGGCTTTCTTTACGAGCTATTCCGCTGAGCCAATATTTCTCCGCGACAGTGCGCACCATCATAAAATAAAACGAAAAATTCCAACGTACTGCCTCGAGCTGCTATGAAAATCATAAGAGGCGAGATTTTACGGCCATCTAGCCTCACCTTGCTCGGTGATTAATTTCCAAAACAATACAAATGCTGCGGAAAATGTGCACTTTAACAAATTTAACCGTGGAGAAGATGCCCAGCTGCTTTGATATAAACCTTGGCTACATATCAAAGGCAAATTATATTTTACGTACGAGACGTTTCAAACATTATTATCGGTAACTTAGTTTTAACTGTAGTTTTTAACATTTTGTGTAAATATTTGCTTGTAAAAAGCTTTCGATAAAGCACTACTCTTAATAGCCATAGCTACCGATGTTTTATATAACTTCTATGTTTTTATTAGCACCTTAGTTTTTGAGAAAATATCTTTCCAAACCTCTCTATTACAATATGATCTTCTTAAATGCAATGCGCAAGCGAGAAAATTGCAAAGCAATCCACGATAAGACAAACGGAAAATCGAAGACGTTCTGTGCGACCTCTTTCGAGCTGAGCATAACAAAAAGATCCAGATGGCAAAAAGTAAACGTTTGTTTGCATACACATGCAAAGAGCCCTCTTGCCCGCTAAGTGTGTGGAGTGCACTTATTATACCTCCCATGCGCTCGACGCCTGTACGACAAATGCTTGACAAAATACTCTGCCAATTGTGTCGGAGTACCGCCCTCAATTGTTCGAGATGAAAAATGGCCTATTCGGATTGTTCACGAACAAATGCGTGCCGTCCGGGTCATTACGCTTTGTTTTAGGAATAAGTACGACAAAAAAAATGCGCTGTGAAAAGCTGAAATTCTCTTTTTCGCCCTCTTGAGTTGTGAGTAAGCAGTGTTTAAGTACGGCCAATTGTTTGGCGATGAAAAATTATTTGCACGCTCGTCGCTTCACTCGTTACTTGGATACTAGGTACAAGTAGGGAATTGTGATGAATTTTATGAGCTTTTTCTACAGTTGAATTTCTGAAATATTTAACAAGAATAAAACCATTTTGTTGCTACTAAAATTTGAAAAGCCGTCAAAATGTATACAAAGAGATGAGAATCGGTCGGAAATCATAACAGCCAAGATTTTACTGGCCGGCATCCGATTGGAACGCGAATGCCAGAGATTGTTTCAGAGGCGGCGGATTGAGGCGATAATAACAATGTCGTCACTTCCTCAATCTAACTTCTTCAATATTCCCTCACGGACCGATACGTAATAATATTTTATTCGTCTAAGATTTTTTAACGAGATAAATTTTCCTTGTAAAAAATGTAAAGAATTTATAAAAATATTACTTACATCAAATAATGCTCCTTAAATATTTTTATAATTTTATAACTAATTTTAGATAAAAGTCTTGGATGTTTATTTAATTCAAGGCACATTCTCTTTTTCTTAAAATGAATATTTGAACCAATTAAATAATATACTTTTCCACGAGGATATTTTTATTCTGATATGATTAACGAGAAGTAATGTTCTATTTTAAAAAACAAGACGAGTATATCCACATCGTGTAATTAATCTTAATCATTAAAATTTGTAATTTGTGTAGTTTAGTCTTGTAATAGGTATTCGTAGTAAGTTACAATCTTTGTTTAATAGCGACAAACATTCACATGTTCACTTATTATCTCTCTTAAGATATTGGTATATATTTATTACATTACATTATTCGGTAACTAAAATATATTACACCTTAAACACTTAAAAATAAATAATTAAAACTAAAAAATATAATTAAAAGAAGTCCCTTTCGGCAAAGTTCCGAAAATACTGGCAGCGTTACCCAATAAAATAAATAATACAAGACAAAGATTGCTTTGTCTTGTTATTATTTTCAAATTATTGTCAAAGCTTTTGCTAGTTGTGCAATAATTCAGTGAGTTACACGTCCCCTTCCATAGTGAAGTCAAAGAAAGCGTCTCAGATTAATCCTCGTGATTCCGTCGCTTCGTCGTGTCTACAAGTCACTTTACGAGCCGTGTAATTACTCTCATCGTAACACAATCACCGTTTTGTTACGAAAGCCACAGTACTGGGAATTAATTCATTAGCTTACATTTCCTTCAAAATTTAAAACATCCGCATTTAAAAACATTTTATGACTAGATGCTTATGTTTTTGACGTTGCAAACATTTCAAATTAGAGAGTCGTAGAGTGCAGTTACTTTAACTACAATGTTTCAACAGTTTATTTTTCAGTTTCATGTATTGAAATTTAGTCCGACTGTACAAATACGCATGCATCTTTCCATTAAAAAAAATACAACGTCAAGTTTTTCGGATGAGAAGTTTTAAGATCGTTACTCAAATATCGTATTTAAGATAGCTTATCTACTACGCAAATCTGATGTAGGGGACCTGATCCTTAAGATAATTTGTTTACATGTTTACGTGAGATGTAATTTAATTAAGTCCACATATCGGTTAATCGAGATATCTGACAGTGCTCAAAATGGACTTAAAACTCTGTTGCAAAGTTATCGTGAGGGATGAATGGTCATTAATTAATTAGTAGAACCTTCGCGACGACCCGCGGGAGCCATTATTAATTAGCATAAGGTATGTTGTTTCCAATTCGCGAACAGTCGCACCCCTCGTACAATGTTTGTTTTAAAACTTTGAAATAGTTCATCGATATTGGTCAGGTACGTATTACATGTGTATGTGTTATTGTAGGTATCTACGAGTAGTTATTGCGAAAACAACTTTTGTTAATATCGTTACAGCTCGCTTGCGTAGCAAGAATTCAATGGAGTCGGATTGGCACTGCGTAGGTAGAGCAGCTACAACCTTATCTCCCCATAGTAATACCTTGGTAATGCGCGTGGCTTGCAATAAAATGTCATAGGTTGATCGTTTCATTGATAGGTTAATTACAATATTTTTTTAGTAGTATAAATAGTGTTCTATTATGAAGACATTTAGG
The DNA here is from genome assembly GCA_019425675.1 of Leucinodes orbonalis. NCBI lineage: Eukaryota > Metazoa > Arthropoda > Insecta > Lepidoptera > Crambidae > Leucinodes > Leucinodes orbonalis. The sequence goes on from PQWD01009204.1 coordinate 17,471, forward strand.
TAATTGGCTCTTTTCTGCTCGAGACGTGCGACCAAACGTCATACATGTATGCCCATTGAGGCACATCACTGAACTGATGATATTTTTTGAAGGTAGGCTAGAAAAGTCTAGTTTTAATCATATTCATTTTATATCTAGCAGCACCATCATTGACCAAAACACACATTTACCTGTGAAAAAGATTTTTTATTGTCTGCTCTAAATATTGTTACGAGCTGGGGGTTCCGGATAAATTATTGCCAAACACGAAGAATAACACGGTAACACACTTTATTAATTAACCAATATTAAATCACACACAACACTAATTACACTTACACTCGTACTAATTAATCAATTAACGCACGCACTAAAATCCGTAATTAACACTGCACACTATAACACAACACTTTCCGCACACACACGTAATAATCACACGTTAACTCTTCACACTGTTATATCACACTCGACGATCCCTTAGATATCGCTGTATCACTCGCTTCTTCCTTGTAGTCGCAGGTATTTCGCTCTTCGTTCGCTCTTGAGTAGAACACAAGACTCCCGGCGCACCCGTCGGCCCGCCTTATATACCTGTCCGGCCGCTGAGCTCGAAGCGTCGACGTCATTCTACATAGTTCGCGAATTATCTAGAACATACTACACTCTTTGCTATTTGACAATTCGCATGTCATACTCTATGGATTGTCTGTGGACTGACGTCACATATTAGCCGCCATATTTAATGACATTTTAAATACGTCAATTCGTAACACTGCCCCCTTCCAAGAAATGCTCGTCCCGAGCATTATCTCCATAGAAACGCGCTAATCGATCCACATGAACAATCTTGGATGCTCCTCGTGGGTGCTTGCGTATACGGTACGTGACGTCGTTAATTTTGGTTATAACTTGATACGGTCCATCCCATTTGGCTTGAAGTTTGGGAGACTTTCCTTTGCTTCGAAGTGGGTTATGTAGCCATACCAATGAACCTTCTTCAAAACCTTGATTGTTTACGTTGCGATCGTAACGTGTTTTGGTCCTTTCTGATGACTGCTGACTTGACTGTCGAACATGCTCATAAACGTCATTCATCTTATCTCTTAAATCACTTACGTACTCCGTTATACTACGAGGTGTATCAGGAGGTATTCCAGTAATAAGGTCAGCAGGCAACCTTAATTCTCGACCGAAATTTGCAAATGCTGGGGTTACGGATGTGCTTTCATGGATAGCGCTTCGGTAAGACAAGAGGAATGGCTGTATATGCTTATCCCAATCCTTCTGTCTGCTATCTACAACTTTCGCCAAGTATCTCTCAAGCGTTTGGTTAAAACGCTCTACCATTCCATCCGATTGTGGGTGATAAGAAGTTGTTCGTGTCTTGTGGGCACCCATTACACGACAAGTCTCCTGAAAAACTTGCGATTCAAAGTTTCTTCCCTGGTCGGTGTGGATTTCTAAGGGTACCCCAAACCGACAAAAGACTTCTTGAACGAGCTTGTCGGCAACTGTAGTAGCTTCTTGATTAGGTATCGCGAAAACTTCTGGCCACTTCGTGAATAATCCATGACAACCATGAAGTATTTGTTGCCGCTCTCACTGACGGGAAACGGCCCCGCCACATCTAATGCTATACGTTCCCATGGTGCTCCCACATTGTATAATTGCATCGCACCTCGGCTGCGTGTATGTGGTCCCTTTACAGCAGCGCAGCTAGTACATTTGCGACACCAATCTTCAACATCAGCCCGACAGTGAATCCAATAAAATCTTTCACGAATTCTCAGTAAAGTCCTTTTTACTCCCAAATGGCCGCCGGAACATCCATTGTGATATAGCTGCAATACTTCCGGTACTTTACTTTTCGGAACCACCATTTGTAGATGACAGTTATCACCGCGAGTACTTTCCCATTTTCGGCAAAGGACGCCATCTTGGATGAGCAAACTATTCCATTGTGCCCAATAACTCTTCGTGACAGAGCTCATAGAGGCGACAGTACTCCAGTTGGGCCGAGGAGTGCTAGCTTCAATCCACTCGAAGATGGGCTTTATGTCCCTGTCATCCTTCTGCGCCTGTCGTAATGTTGACCTCCATTCATCGCTTATGTTTGTTTTGATCACTCGAATGGGAACTTCTTCTTTGGCTTCTGGAACAAGGTCTTCTTGAGAGCGCGTCGGCGTTACCATGTGACTTTCCGCTTCGATGTTCTATCAAAGTCAAACTCTTGAAGTAATTCAATCCATCTGGCCACCTGTCCTTCAGGATTCTTAAACTGTAAAAGCCATTTTAATGCAGCATGATCAGTGCGTAGACGGAACTTACGCCCTAACAAATATTTATTAAAGTGCTGTAAAGTCTTAACCACAGCAAGAAGCTCCCTTCTGGTGACACAGTAATTTCTCTCTGGTTTGGATAAGGCCTTACTAAAGTAGGCAATCACAACTTCATGCTCTCCTTTCCGTTGCGATAATACACCACCAATTCCAGTATTACTGGCATCTGTGTCGACGATGAATTCATTCTTTGTATCAGGGTAACCTAAAATCGGTGCATCACAAAGATGTTTCTTCAACTCGTGGAATGCGATTTCACATTGTTCATCCCAACGGAAAGTTCGTTTCTCCTCCGTTAGCTTGTGCAATGGTCTGGCAATATCGGCAAAATTCTTGACAAAGCGGCGATAGTAAGAGCACAGTCCAAGAAAGCTCTCACCTGGGTCTTCTTTTGGTACTGGCCAATCTTGTACAGCCTTAATCTTCTCGGATCTGTTCGCACTCCATCTTGGAAACCACATGACCCAAAAAGTTACTTCCCGCCGAAAGAATGAGCATTTCTTCGGTTCAGCTTCAAATTAGCTCCTTTTATCTTCAAGAGTACCTTTTCCAGATTCCTGAGGTGTTCCTGGAAGGTGCGGCCTACAATAATCACGTCATCTAAGTAGACTAGACAGGCGTCTCCAATCAAGCCAGTAAGCACTAATTCCATTAATCTCTCGAAAGTAGCAGGAGCGTTGCACAAACCGAATGGCATGACCGTAAATTGCCATAAACCTTTGCCTGTTGAGAAGGCAGTTTTCTCTTTGTCCTGGCATCGAGTTCCACTTGCCAGTAACCGCTCTTCAGGTCTAACGTGGTAAACCACTTCATTCCTGTCAGCGTGTCCAGCGTGTCATCGATTCTCGGAAGCGGGTAGCTGTCCTTCTTTGTAATGTCGTTTAATCGCCTATAATCTACGCAAAACCGTAGGCTACCGTCTTTCTTCTTCACAAGGACAACAGGTGAACACCATGGGCTAGACGAGGGTTCGATGACGCCATCTTTTAGCATCCCATCGATCATGGCCTCAACCTCCTTTTCACGGGCCACTGGTAATCTTCTCGGTCGCTGGCGGATCGGTGCCTCGCTGCCAGTATTAATTTTGTGTCTTACCAACCCAGTTTTCCCAATATCTGCATCATTTGTCGAGAAAACATCGCTATACTTGACCAACAATCCTTCGGCCATCCTTCTTTCATCCTTCGTCAAGTATTGTTGACATTCCTCAAACACAGTAGAGACATCAATGCCTGGGTCGGGTCTTTTGCCAGAGCTGGGTAGATCTTCACATCGACGCAGCCACGCTACTCCGTCACAAGTGCCCATGATGGTACCCTTCTTAATTACTTGTTCCTCAGCGGAAAGGTTTAATACACGTACCGCTGCAACTTTACTAAATTTCACAAGACTTCGTGCCATCTTCCACGGTGTTAAATGATTTGAACTTTCTATAAGCACACAACGATGTTCTTTGCCAGAATAATGTGGAAGACGTACTGGAACTATAGTTTCGGACCTGGGTAAAAGCACTGTTCTTCGTAAGCAGTACACATTTCCTGATGAAGCACCTTCCATCATCAGTTCTTCTGTGCCACATTTCATAACACCTTCATTAACGTCGATCTTGCAGTCATGATTTCGCATAAAATCTAGGCCCAATATGCAATCATCGACGATATCTGCTATAATGACTCGATGTCCATACACGTTGTTGCCTAACCTGAACTCCACATTTCTACAGCCATGTACGGGCAGATGCTGACCAGTAGCTGTTACCAGTTGAAGATGGTCGAAGTTCCCGCTGTTGCCCCCAAGAAGACGATTTGCTAATTGAGAACTGACGACCGTACGTGAAGCACCAGTATCCAACGTTAGCCTGCACGATATCCCGTTGATTTCACCTCTTATTATCAGGCTGTTCCCGTCTTGAGCTTGGCGAATCGAAATCTTCGGGGCTCGACGAACACCAGCCAGCACCCGCCCCACGGTCCTGGCACTTATTCGTTTCCCTGTTGATGTTGGGCAGTTGTATTTGCCGCCCTTTCTTCATGATCCTCAGTCCGCCTAGCGCTAATTTGTTTGCGGCAGTTCAAGCGGAGATGGCCTTTGAGCCCACATGAATAACATCTAGGGATAAATCTCCGCAAAGGTTCACACTCAGCCGTTTCAACAACTTCCCTGATGCGGTGGGTTCTTTGATCTTGTCGTACGGCTTCCACTTCCAACGCATGGGCCAAAGCGTCCTTTAGCGTAGCATGATGTCCAAGTCGCACAGCTGCCCTCACCTCCAAATCCCGGATGCCATCCACAAAGGCCTGCACCAACATCTTCTGGGATAGTATGGGCTCTGTTCGATATGCTTTACGAACAAGCTTCTCGATTTCCAATCCCCACTGTTGTAAATTCTCACCAACGCGCTGGACCCGTTCTTTAAGCTGCGCGCGAAACACATGTTCCAAATGAGCATCACCAAACCTGGATTCCAGTGCTTGCACCAACTGCCCATATGTCACATCTTTGCCAAGAGTTTCAAGCACCGACAACGCTTCGCCCCGTAGGCCCAGTGTTAGCGCCGTCAAAGCTTGGATTCCGACCACGATTTGTTTCCTTAACCACCTCGAACTGTAGATTGTACGCCGACCAAGACGTTGTCCCATCGAATGGCGGCACTTTAACGCCTTTTGTTGAAGGCGCGCAACCAACGGATTGCGGCTACCGTTGGTGATCTTTAGCTCCTTCACTTCTTTCTTGATGTCGGCAATCTCGCTGAAAGCTTCCGTAATCTGTTTCTCATGATGGCCGACTTGCTCCTTAACTTCTTGAAGATCCTTCCCAAACTTGCTATGGATATCCTTGATAAGGAGCATTTGTTCCTCTTGTCGACGTGCTGCTCTTCCTTGTCGACCTGCAGCTGCGCCTGTAATAGCCTCGTCTGCTCCTCCCTATCAGCCTGGAGTTGCGCTTGACGTCGAGCTTGTTCCTGTAGCAACGCCATCAATGCAGCCATATCGAAAGTGGACGCTGCAGAGGCCGTAGATGGTCCCGGCACACCTTCTGTTGCAGTCGCTGGGCTGCCCGATGATGGCGACTCTTCAAACCGGCTCCTGTCCATAGCGGCTTGTCGCTGGCTTCTAGTACGAACAACGTCCGTATCTTCCTTCGGTAGCACAGGCATAATTTATCCCACTTCTGACACCAAATGTTACGAGCTGGGGTTCCGGATAAATTATTGCCAAACACGAAGAATAACACGGTAACACACTTTATTAATTAACCAATATTAATCACACACACAACACTAATTACACTTACACTCGTACTAATTAATCAATTAACGCACGCACTAAAATCCGTAATTAACACTGCACACTATAACACAACACTTTCCGCACACACACGTAATAATCACACGTTAACTCTTCACACTGTTATATCACACTCGACGATCCCTTAGATATCGCTGTATCACTCGCTTCTTCCTTGTAGTCGCAGGTATTTCGCTCTTCGTTCGCTCTTGAGTAGAACACAAGACTCCGGCGCACCCGTCGGCCCGCCTTATATACCTGTCCGGCCGCTGAGCTCGAAGCGTCGACGTCATTCTACATAGTTCGCGAATTATCTAGAACATACTACACTCTTTGCTATTTGACAATTCGCATGTCATACTCTATGGATTGTCTGTGGACTGACGTCACATATTAGCCGCCATATTTAATGACATTTTAAATACGTCAATTCGTAAACAATATCCTTGTTTTCTTTACACGCCATCACAAAACAAAAAAACGTTTCCACCTTGCAGAATGGACGATAGCATTATTCAAAGGCGGACTTTACTAATGCATTTTATGGTTGCGCGCAATATTTACGAGGCCCAGGTGAGTGGAAAAACGTAGAGTAAATCTAAAGCCTCATCAGGCTTGGTTGAATATGTTCTATTATGTGTAAGCTTGGATAGCGAATCTTTGTGTATGTATTCAACTTTTACGCCACACGGATCGATATCGAAACCGCTAAAAAAAAGTCACCCAAAAAAGTTAGCATTTAATGATATCTTTGTATTATATTCTTCTACATGAACATATAAAAATAACCTCATATTGGTCCATTGGAGTCTCAGCTTCTAATTTCCATGAATTAAATACTACTGTTAGCAAAACAATGTTAATTTGTGCAAAAAATTGTGTAAAAAGTCAAAATTCGCTGCGTTCATTACGCCAGAATCCTCGAAGCTTTTACAAAAACATGTAGCAAATTTTTATAGCGTTCTCCTAATTGCTCGTTATCTTTCTTTGGCACCCAAGACTTAAGGAGCCATTCTATAATCCCTGTATTAAGAGTTATGCGTGGCGGGATTTGAGACGTGTTTCCCCTTATTTCCAGAGGCCAAGCGTCTCGTCCCGCGATCCGAGGGATTCCATTCGGAAAAACCTCCATAAATATTTCTTACAGTATTGTATCTTCCTCGGAGTATCGTTAACAGCGTGTTGCCCTTTTTCTTTGAAAGTTGGCATCTGGCACCTTGTACAAAGACATAGATTCATGTTGTTTTGATACATACATCTCGATATTTATGAAATATTTAATTAAATAATGTGAGTACTGTAAATTTAATCGTAATAAATCTTGCAAAGTTAAAACTATCATTCTAAAAATTTTCTCTTCGGTTATATTTTCTGGTTTTTTATACTTTAAAGGTTAGAAAGAAAACATGTAGTCATAATTACAAACTATTGTACAGGCCAAAACAGCAAGACCTTGTTTCCTTGAGTTCTTATGAATTTGGCTCTAATTAAAAATTAAATAAGATCAATTTGTAGCGGACATTGGGTCGACGAGGTGGGTTCCGGCTCAATCTCCACAGTGCAGTTGTAAGGAATGTCTATCCCTGCAGCGGGACGTTAAAGCCGAGAGCCAAAAACGTGACATTAAATATATAATTATCTGCAGTTATGGCTTTCATTCAAACACTAGATCTATTAAAGGTAAACGTATCAGCTTCGTTTTGGGGTAATATTGCTCGACCTACTTCTACCACTCATAAAAAACTACATAAAAATAATGAACCGATGGCCGGTGGAGCAGACGTGTTCGGGAGTGGGGACTATGTCTTGACAAGCATAGTGTAGGACGTCCTCCGCTCTATGGACCGACGTCTTGTAAAAAGGGAGCTGGTGGGACTAGTTGAGAAAAGCGGAGGACCGGGATAATTTGGCGCAAAATGGGGGAGACCTATGTCCAGCAGCGGACTAGAATAGGTTAAAAAGAAAAAAAATAAAGCTTTATCAAAGTTTAAAAGACATTCAGCCATACATTCTTAGAATGTTGCCATGAGTAACATTTTAATCTCTTCAAGGTGTCCTGTCGTTAAGATGAAAATTGGCTAGAACACGTTAGTGACAAACAAAAGCACTTTAATACATTTGCTCTGTCGTTGTCATTACGGTTTATCGCTGTTTGGCACAGTACTAGGGTTGCCGATTTAGAAGTCTAATATTGTTTAACCTATAGTAGTCCTCTGTTTGGCATATATCTTTCCTATTTTGCAATAAAATATTAGTGCTCTGCTATGCTTGTCGAGCATCGATCTTAGATAAGGGTCATTAAGTTCTTGATTCCTAACCTTCTTACTTTTCACAGCTAACGCTTAAGTTTTACCCAAACCAGGAAAAAAAAGGGCCGTTGAAAACAAACTGTTGCACCGCTCCTTAGATAATTTTCCTGTACGCTAGGTAAGCTTTTTTTAAATAAAGGTAATTCGGTAACCGAATTACCGTCGAAAAATTTTCCGAGACCAAAATTAGACCATCGCAATTTGATATTGTCATAATAGCAACTCTGTACATTTAAGAGTTATATCCAAAACACCTTTGGTTATAGTAACTTCAAATGAATGGAAAAATTACAAAAATACAAGTACATATATTTTAGAAAGTTAGATTAGTCACAGAAGATGTTCGAAATTATCAAGTCTTGATTGATATGATTCAAATTTATATAGCTATCTATTAGAAGGGTCAGACTAATCCTATAATATTTACAAAGAGTGGGTTGTGATCTAAAAATATTGTTTCTTTGGATTATCCAGTCTGACGCCTATTACAATCAGATTCTAGATTTTCAACTTTCGTTGACGCTTTAACATTTCACAAAGTAAAAAATATATTTAAAGAAAAAGACAGTTTTCTTGCCAAATTATCAAAAAAATATCAGCAGTCAAACAAAAAAAAGTTACTTAATTGTATAACAATCGCATCAAAATTTAACTTACATGTTATTTTTCATTGATCAGCTTTATAAACAAAATATCTTTTCATGGTGCAAAGAAAAACAACAAAATGTGTCACTCTATCATCATGCCAGACATCGCTTAGTTTTATGTTGCTGTAATGGGACCCCTTTGGCTGTTGCGATAGGTGGTGCTATGCTGATAATCATTTTATATGGAAGTACATATGATTGCAGTAATATAATCAGTACATACATTATATTTCTAGCCTCTGAAATATTGATATCCAATTTGAAAGTGAATAATAAAATAATCTGAACTTCTTGGCAATTTTCTAAGCTTTGCTTGCCGTTATAAGTAAAGACAGTAAATATCGCCTACTACTGTACAGTTAATACTACCAATTAGGGTAAGGACCAAAAAATCCAATTCAGGTTTCAACAACATAGCACTTGGTCTTAGCGTAATCTGAAGATATATTTTAAAATAGCATGTCTAACAGCGTTTTCTTAAATTAACAATCCAGAATGTGTCAACCCTAGCTCTATGAAATAAATAGCGGCTATCAAAGAGCGATTACACAAACTGTTCACAAGCTCATAAAAAGACAAACATTACGAAATCTGTGATGTCAAAGAAAAATAAATCGGCGATAAAGTTTAATAGGTCCACCGACAATAATGTTACATCGTTTGTAATTCCCATTGGCCGTTACATAAATGTTATTTAATGGATTGCCGAACGTTTGCCGACATTACACTGAATATTTTAAATGTGCAAAATCCACTTGACAGCTGAATCAGCAAAATGCTACCAGTGTGTGTTTCATATGTACATACTTTACACTAATTGTATTTCCTTTGCTTTTAGTTAGTGCTAGCTAGTGGTCGTATTATGTATTCCAATATTTTGTTTTTTTTAGTAATTCATAAAACCGTTTTTGGTGACGGCAGATAACTATAGCTACCCTAGAGCTAGAGCCTTTCTTTTTAAATAGATTTACTTTACAATTACTTATGTGCTGGCTTGTGAAGTAATGATTAGTATCAATATCTCGTTATTTTACTGCCCGGCTCATCCTTCTGTCCAGAACACAGCTAAAAGTATAAACTTTTACAGTGGGAGGCATACGCAAGGTACAAAGGCTGACGACTAGAAAGCTAAGAAACAAACACCCCGGATCTCGTTCACTCAATGACAGGATGCCCAGAGCAAGCAAGGTTGACGGAAATAAAAAATTGCGTGTGTCGTTATTTTCATTCAATTTTACTATTGTGCTGCGTGTAGTATAATTTTAAATAAAATACATTAATTTTAATTTTACATGTAATATATACAGTCAAATATCTTCAATCACTTACAAAGAACAGTTTGGAAAAAAATATTGCACTAATGTACAGGCAAATGATATACGATAGATACAATCACTCTAACAACAAATGAAGTAGAAAATCAGTCATGAAAACGCGTTTTATTCGGTATACACTTTCACTTATTGTTTCGAGCGCGCCATATAAATTTTACTGCATATATTTGAAGGTATCGAAACTCAAGCTTAATTGACAATTTACGCCGCTCGCTTTATGTGCTTGGCAAAAACATCTGGAGCCTTGATTGCTACGTTTTTATGCGCACTTAGGAACTTGACGCCCGCTCCGGGGAAATATACCTGGCTACCTAATAATGCAATCAGAAAGAGCCGGCATTTATTGCTTATCGTATTTTATATTTAAATCCCACAACGAGTTGGGATTAATCTTTTTTAATTCAAGCTAGGTGAACTCAGATTTAATGTACAGTTTATGGAGTAATTATTTCCTATAACTTCTTTAGTGCTAGATATTTTAGTGGATAAGTACGTACAGGTTAGTGAAATTACCGGTATATGAGACTTAAGCAACCGCCGCCTCGGGTGATGGATGCAGGGCGGTGTTTGACGGAGAATAGTCAGTGACTGTTTTTCTTCAATACTGCTCTGCCATGGTCAGCCGTGTCACTTACCGTCGGTGAACCAAGCTGACCGAACCCGATCGCTCTTTAACATAAAAATGTCTGTTTGTATTGGCCTAGGTGTTTTCTATGTAGAATATGTATGTATTTACAAAAAAAGTATGTTTATCAGTTGTTTAGTATCCATTATTAACACGCTAAATGCTAAGTTTGGCATTTAAATGGCGCTGTGTGAATGTCAAGTGGTGATTTATGTATTATTTATTTACCTAATTTCTTTCTAAGTTCATATCGGCTTAGCTAAATGTTTGACAAGGTAAGTTTAAAATTATGAGTCTTAATCGTCATATACGTTTTGTACTTAACTAAGTAAAGAACCATGAATGATTTTTCGTTATAAAAAACATGATTACTTACATGAATTATTAAATGTGTGCTTTTATTCGATTTCTTAATGGTTGAATCAATGATATCTATTGCGAATAAAAACTAATTCAGTTTCCCTTTTCTATTACTAGCTAAACCATAATGAAAATAAATGCGAAATAGGCATATCTGGGTAACCGGATTGTATAAATTCTTGACTCGATCTAATTAGCTGATTAGCTCTTCCGACCACGTTAATGTAACCATTGCGCAAACATACATACATGGCAATTAATTTACCTTTTTCTGCTTCAATTGTAAGGTACCTATATAAGGATCAGGTATTTATAGCATCAGATAACTCTAATCACGTTATGTCTTTCTTAATATTATTTTCAGCCATGTTGCATGTTGTAAGTATGTGTAAGTAATACCTACTAATATAAGTAGAGTTTTGGAGTGAAATGGTCTTAGAAAGCGTTGCCCTCCGGCC
>PQWD01009205.1:0-90398 GCA_019425675.1 Leucinodes orbonalis
TCGTTTCATATAAGCTTACTTCAGCAATGGTCTGATAGGCAAGGATTTGTGAGTATTATACATCCTCAAATATTGTTCAATTACACATTATTATGTATCATATAACCATTTCAGCATCTATCAATTGATATCAATATCAATTATGCCAGCTTTTAAAATTATTTACAACATTCCAAGTCACAAAGCAAGCCATATGCAAATATGTAAGTACAAAAGGTGCTTCTAAGTTACAATGATTTATATGTTTTAAGCAAAATTCATACTTGTTTTTTTATTAAAAAGGTAAATAAATCGATCACATCACAAAGGTTAAAAAATGGTATTATTTTATCATAAAAATATTTCTTTAATAATACTTATATACTCTATGCCGATATAAACGTGCGCAGACGTAACACAGACGTATACGCGTGCTCTGCCGAGTATCGAAGCGGGACACTCGACAGACTGACCAGTCGTGTTAATTCGTAATTATTTTAGTCAAATGTTAAAATAGGGCGATTCTGTACGTCGGGCATCACAAAGAAAGAGTATCGCGTATCATCTTGCGCACAGTGTTGCCAACGTTAGTGCGTTGTTCGCCTGACGTGTTGTAATTGATCTTAAAACAGATACGGCTGAATGTCCCCGTACGACGTGTCGAACACCAGCTCCGCGTCCGACCTGCTCGGCATTTTCGGTACGTACTCGTGCCGATTAATTATTTCCGTTATGAACACAATTTTGTCCTGTAACATTTCGACGACGCTCTCGTGCTTGCTGTGCATGTCGTGTTCGTTGCGCGACTCGCCCAGTTCGCAGTACACGGTCCAGACTTCCCAGGGCACGCACTCCGGCTGGAAGGGCCAGCGGGCTCTCCTCTTCTGGAAGAACTCGAGGCTGATGGAGCCACGAGAGGGCGCGCTCGCCGCCACGCCCCGCAACTGCTCCGAGAACTCCGATATCTCCCGCTTCACGTTCCGCCCCAGTGCTTCCGACTCGCAGCACACGTACGTGAAATCGATAAAATCACAATCCACGTCCACGTAGCTCACCGTACGTATGGAGTAGCTCTCCTCGTTGTTGTAGGTGAACTTGCCGCTCGAACGGTGGAACAGTACGGTGTGGAATATGCTGGCTACCACCTCGTCGACCTGCCGGCCTCCATCGACAGTTCGAACGAGATGGTGCGGGCGTTCATGGTGCCGGGGTCAGTGGCCCGAGCCGGACGCCCCACTGACATAATCACGCACAAGTGGCTCAGTTACGCTTGTGACACGTCACTGCACACGGGGACGCGTAACGTGCGCGATACAGGGCCATTTCACCTTTAAAATACGTAACGAGACAAGTCCCACACTGAAATGGAAACGACCGTCTCATTAAAAACCGCTCTGGAATATGATGAAGTGGTGGGGTATGATAGTTCTACTTACCCATATACTTCAAGGTGCCACAGAGAGTTGTGGTTCGTGATCCTATTGACAGCCACTTGGAGAGTCCAAAGTCAATCAGACGAATGTGGAGGTCTTCATCCAGGAGTATATTTTCCGGTTTCAAATCACGGTATATAACGCCAGCGTTATGAAGGAAATCTATAAAAGCCAATGCGAGCAACTAATTATATCGGTTCTTTAAAATGTATTAGTATTGCATACAATGAAAAGAAAAGCCAAGCAGACTGAAGTATCTGCGATAACAGGAGCTCTGGCAATTTGGACAAAATATTCACGGCATGTGCCAAAAAAAATCCCTCGAAGGGGGCTCTGAGTCACATGCAAACTGTATGGCTGATAAAGACTTTAAATTTGCTTGGATACTAAAACAACTGGCTTACAGAGGTTAACTAAGTCCCCGTAAATTGGAGAGATAAGTCCAGTAGTGAACGAAATAATGAAGCAAATCGTAACTTAAAAAATAGGTAGGTACTAAAGTGATCAGTGGGTTGATGTTGGTAAAAACACTCGTTACTTTGAAGTAACAACTAGTGCGTTGACGACCTTAATATGGGAATTGGAAAGAACATATAAGGGGTTTGAGCCAGGTAGTCTTACTCACTCAGCCAAACAATACTATGGATAATAAAAATGCTTACTCCTTTTTTTCCATATAAATGTATAGAAAATAATACCTATAGATATGTTTATCATCAGCTCATTATAGGCCCCTACCAAGGGCTACGAGCGTAACATAAGGGTGTATAGGCCTGCCATGAGCCTTTGAAAATCATCGCGGGCGTGTGCAGGTTTCTTCCGATGTTTTCGTTCACCGTGAGAACGTCACATAAACGTAAATATAATTTCGAAAAGACATTGGTACGTGACGTACACCCCAATAACCAACGCTACATTTGCATTGCACACAAATGTTTGTATACCACGGTTATCGAATTTTAGTGAGAGTTGTATCATTCTCTCTTTAACCAATTGCAGTCCGGGGTATAGTTACCCCGCTTTTCTCATTTAGCCTCCACCAGCCAACTTTGGCAAGTTGCAACAGTCGTCAAAAAAGAACATACACGTAAGCAAATAAGTAAAATGTATATAAGTATGTTTATCCGTTAACTTGGGTCTAGATGGCGCTGTGTGAATGTCAGTGGATATTTATTTATTATTTATTTATTTTATCTCAATTAAGTATTTATGTAATTATATGAAAATAAAATTTAAAAGTTCTTACCTAAAGCTATGGCAATCTCAGCAACGAAAATCCTCACCAAGTCAATGGGCAGCTTTCCGTACGTATCTAGCAATTCTAACAGCTCTCCACCAGGAATGTATTCTGAAACTAAACAATTTAAAGTATGAAAAAATGTCTTGCAATGAAAGAAAAATTAACAGGTAGGTATACATTTTTCTGGCATTCATTGATGTTGTTGTGGTGTTTGTCTTTCATCATAGGTCATTGCTGCATCATTTATGTCATAAAATTATAAATTTGAGGAATCCTACGGTATAACACGGTGACGATGACATTGTTTTAGGTATCATTAGAGATAGTCTCAAATTAACTAACACACTGGTCAGTACATCATGATATAAATATAAGTTACAGTATCGAATTCAATTAGGATGGGCAGCGTTTGGGAAGTTAAGGCAGATCTTTTCGTCCAAAATACCTCAGTGTCTCAAGACGAAGGTTTTTGACCAGTGTGTGTTGCCAGTTATGACATACGGAAGCGAAACGTGGTCGCTCACCAAGGGCCTCTTGAATAGACTCAAGGTTGCTCAGCGTGCTATGGAGGGCTATGTTAGGTGTCTCCCTACGCGATAAAATCCGAACGATGATATCCGTAGGAGAACGGGTGACCGACATAGCCCAGAGGATTAGCAAGTTGAAGTGGCAGTGGGCAGGGCACATAGTGCGTAGAACCGATGGCTGATGGGGCGGAAAGGTTCTCGAGTGGCGTCCACGTAACGGAAAGCGAAGCGTAGGCCGACCCCTAACCAGATGGACGGATGATCTGGTTAAGGTGGCGGGTGGCAGATGGATGTCAACTGCAAGGGATCGGTCCGCGTGGAAATCATTAGGGGAGGCCTTCGTTCAGCAGTGGACATAATTAGGCTGTAATGATGATGATGATGATGATGACAGTATAGAGTAATACCTTCACCGTAAGTACGATTCAGTACTTAGAGCCATTGTTATTCTGCCTTCTATGAACTGGCAAGGAATATTAAGATGCCATCTGGGACACCATTTACCGGTTCGCAGAGGCATTTTTATTCTTAGAGGTTGGATATTTCATTGAACCTGTTCACCATGGCAATCAATAATAATAGGTTCTGCCAGGTTCTTGAGGGTTAGAGTTCCACACACATCCTATGCCAAATAGAGATAAATAAAAAATAAATATCCAGTGATATTCACACAGCTCCATCTACTCCTAAGCTAAACAAGGCACTAAAAAGTGGATAAAAGTAGGTACTATAAGTTTTTTTTTGTAAATACATACACATTGTGCATAGGAAACACCTGGACCAATACAAACAGACATGTTCATGCACAATAATGTTTGTACTGCCCGGGGATCGAATCCGAACCCTTGGTGTAAGAGCTCAACCAATTACACCATATAGGTCGTCCAAGATGGTATGAAAAGTATATCTTGTTGGATAAACGTGTTTTATTTATAATGGCACACTCTGAACACATGGTAATGTAGTGATTTACATGAAGCGAGCCTTACAGGAAAAGGCTATTTTTGAATGCGTCAGGTTATTTATTATATGGCCGGAAACACAGACGCAGGTCCCTAAAATTTTGTCAAGAGATATTATTTAGGTTTAATATATAAAGTCATCATCAGCTCATTAAACGTCCCCACCGAGGGGCACGAGCCTACCCGTATAGGGTGATTAGGCCTTAGTCGTCCACGCGGGCCCAGTGCGGATTGGACGACTTCACACACAACCTTCGAATCTCTTCGCAGGCGTGCATGAAGGTTTCCTCACGATGTTTTCCTTCACCGTAAGAGCGTCGGATAACGTACATCTATTTTCGAAAATTCGAAAATACATTGGTACGTGTCGGGATTTGAACCTCAGCCCTCCCGGTAGGAAGGCGACAGTCCACACCACTGAGCCACCGACGCTCTCAATATATAAAGTAATCTCTATAATTCCATCATATAATTATGACACAATAAAACAACAAAGGTAATCGCATTTACTTTCATAACACCTAAACAAAGTGCGATACTAATCACAAACAGCAATGACCTCTAAATCGTACACCGGGGTGTTACGCAGCGCACACGACCTCGTGTGAGTCAACACGTCTAGCCTCTCGGTAGATAACTGATAACGATATACATATAACAAAGTCCATAAAATAAAATAAAATTCTACTGAAAAAACTATTTGGTTGTCGATCTTGCTTTCTATTTTAGAAACTAGTTGAAGAAATGGTACCAAGTCAAAAAAATCTTAATTCTATTTGAACATGAATCGACAAAGCCGTGCTACGATAGTTAAATCAAACTAAAAATAATCATCTGACCATAAATTTTTGACGTAAAATATTGGCAAGACGACTACATAAGGTTTTACCTGTAAAAAAGATATCAGATCTCATATAGAGCCAAGCTTCTGGATGTACACGACCAAACACTACCGATCATCATTAGCATCAACAAATTCTACATATTTTATCAGTAAATATGTATAGCTTCGCCGTTTCGCTACCGAGGTGATGCGAATATTTAGATTCTGATCGGAAGAAACGAAAAAGCCAAGCCATACATTTTAAAATATTATGCGAGCATCGGTGGCTCATTGGTGTGGACTGTTGCCTTCCAATAAGGATAGCGCAGGTTCAATTCCCGCCACATACCAATATCTTTTAGAATTTACTATAGCTAGTGAAATTACCGGGTATAAGAGACCAAACATGATGTCTCTGGTGACGGGCGCAGTGTGGCATTGACAGAAAATAAAAACTGTCTACTCTCAGCCGTTAGTCTCCTTCAATGCCTTATACCGCCCTATACAAAAATAAAACCAGGCCAAAATTAAAATGTATCTTAGAAACACAATACAGTAAGTCAAAAGAAACAAAAAAGATTAAGGGGACATTTTTATTACTGTATTGAAATAGACATTTGGAGGCAGTTCATCTGAGGTACCTAGTACAAACTTTTCACGGCGTTTGATTATGTATTTAGAATGATTGAAATGGTGAACTATTTCTACAGAGGCCTCAATCAATTCAATTCGAGTCCACATGAAACACCACCGTAGATAGGTATATCGCGGAATCGTCGAAAACACGCTAAAAGCCATAAAACTAGAAAGAAGAAGAAAGTATTTTGACGTTACAACAAACATGTTGCCATGACAACTGTGTAAACATTAACAATAATCAGGTTCCAGACAAACAAATACTCCCTCATTGTGATAACGCAGCTCAATGGAAAAGAACCTAGAAATATTTACATACAATTATAATTGAGCCAATAATAGCATCTAGCTTTTATCCCTCCCATACATATAGGTATATCAAATATAACCATTTGTAGAGCAATAGGCCCAATACTAATAAGTAGAACTTGGATGATGTCTCATTAGGTTCAATTCTTGTGGTATAACCACTGATATTCTGTATATATAAAGGTAGATAAGCCATCCGTGCCTGAAAAACGAACCGCCGAAGAGAGTACAGTTTGTACTCTTTTGTTTAGGTAAATGTTCGCTCATTCGGAATATGTGTATGTGTACTGTCACTGCCATTCGAAACACTTTTTTCGACTGTTTTGTGAGCATATCACGAATCTATACTTTTTACATCATTGGGTATAACACAAGATCTAAGATCTTCAATAATTGATACAAAGTACTGATAGCTAGGTATGATAACAAACTAATCACAATTAACAATAATAACTTTAACAAATATTTTTAATTCCACAGCCATTCGTTACTAAGTTAATAGAAAAAAAAACAATTCATAAAATACATAATCATCATTATCATCAGCTCATTAAACGTACCTACCGAGGGGCACGAGCCTACCCGTATAGGGTGATTAAGCCTTAGTCGTCCACGTTCGAATCTCTTCGCAGGCGTGCATGAAGGTTTCCTTACGATGTTTTCCTTCGCCGTAAGAGCGTCGGATAACGTACATATATATTTTTCGAAAATTCGAAAATACATTGGTACGTGTCGGGATTTGAACCTCAGCCCTCCCGGTAGGAAGGCGACAGTCCATACCACTGAGCCCCCGACGCTCTAATCTCATAAAATACATATAAATAATCAATTAGTTACTATCCATGTAATGCGTTACTATCTATGGTGACGTAATATACTTGTAAAATAAATATTGTGCCTAACCTGCATGACGTCTTAAAAATAAACAACAAGCTTAGATAAGACCCAATATTATTAAAAACCAGTACATGAACAATCAGAGTCACATTCATACAGTGTATGTTCAGTGTACATCTAAAAATACATTATGAAATACTAACCCTCGTGACACCCGGTTAATATTTTTATATAACTAGCTACATAAAGCTTCGAGACAGCAAAAAATCCTTGAAATATAATGAAACCCACGTGAGCTAAATGCTTGTTTTCCTAAAACTACATTTAAAAATCACATAACAGCTATCTATAAGTATTTGTTTCCCTCAGGATTCAGGCTAGCAACCAATTGATCAAGCTACAATGTCAAGACTCATACCCCACTACAGCGATTTATTCACACATTTAAAAATTCAGTTAATTCATCTCAATAAAAAAAACACATTTTGAAAATATTTAGTTACAACACCAGACAGCTGCCTCCAAACATTTTCTGTTGAACCAACTGTTCAACTCTGTTGAACATGAAGTTTGTATTTACTTTGTGCCAGACAATGTGGCCCTGACTTCTGAGTGCACCATATTTAGAGTAGCCAAGATAAGCAATCAGCCAGAATACCCCTGATTATCACTGTTCAAACAAGTGACAGATAGTTTAATTTGCGCATTATCTATATTGCCAGCCAACTCATTCATGTTTGTATAACTATTATGATTTAATTTTGTATATGTAGGACATGTAACATATACAAATATAAACAAATAATATCTAGCAAAACCGCTTAGATTAAATGAGAAAGTAGCTTATACCTATGCTACAGTAGACATCATGCATGATTTGTGAAATAATAAAGTTATTACTTTGTCAAATAACAGTCCACTGTTCAACATAGGCTTCTCCCATTGTGCGCCAGATATACTTAGATCCGAAGCTAGCTAAAATCAGCAAAGTTCTAATAATAAAGCTTTTGACCGCCAATGATGTCTTAAAGCGACAAACAATAGAGTTTTTAATGTGTCTGCATTCCCAGCGTTCTATGGGTTAACATCATGACTGAATGACCATAAAAGTAATCATCAATACAAACCAAATGACCACTGCCTTATATAGGTCTCCCACAATCATAGTTTAACATCATTAATAAATAAATATCCACTGACATTCACACAGCGCCATCTAGCCCCAAGTTAAGCGTGAAGCCTGTATTATGGGTACTAAACAATGGATAAACATACTTATATACATTTTGTAAATACATGTAAATATATACATTTTATTCATAGAAAACACCCAGACCATTACAAACAGACATTGCTCATGCACACAAATGTTTGTACTGCCCGGGGATCGAACCCAGAACCCTTGGTGTTGCAGTTGATGTCTCAACCGCAACACCAAATGATCATCAAACAAATAAATCATCCAATTTCCAAACATTACTTGTACTAAAGGATTAATGTAAATTTACATATAAGGAATAATTGTAAGCTATTGCACATAACAACATACTTAACAGTGTGCACAGTGAATGCAAGTTCTGCTTAGCAATGATTTTTACATTAATTTGTTTTAGAACATTTTCCATTTTCTACTCTCTCCCTATATTACTTAACCCAAACTAGACTATGGTACTTGTCCCATTGATATTTAATTAGATTACCTACCCAATGAATAGTCATAAGACACTACAACAGATTATATAAACAATGAAACCTTCAATTTAAAATTTTATTCATATTATATCACATGCCATACATAATCATATAATATGGTAGCTCCTATGATGTCATAATAAATATTGTACAGGCTTGTGCCCTGCAGTGGTCCATTATGGGCTGATGTGAAAATACGATATTTTAAAATTCTAACTTACCAATGTAAAGTCTTTTTTTAGTTTGCCAGCGGGAGACAGCTCTGGCTATGAAGGAATGATGACCACAAACAGTTTGTATACGGGCCTCCTCTTTCACTTGTCGCACAGCATTTTCATTAATAATCTGAAAATCCAATTGTTAGTTCATATATAACAATAGCCACCAAATTCATTATTTATACTATATCTCATATAATTAGTGATTATTGTATTAGCATTTAAAATACTGCTTGTTAAGTATTTGAATAATAATTAAGGACAAGTAAAACAAAAGATTCTGTTTATTTTTTAATATATAGATTTTAGCCCACTGCAGACATAAAACCTACACTTCAACCAAAGCAAATGCTCCTAGAGTTCACAGAAAATATCCATTAATCAACTTGCCTATGACATTATTCTGCAGGATACTGGCCTCCCCGCACACCATGGCTAAGCTTTAGCCATATATTCAATATTAATTAGTTCCCAACACACAAGCTCTATGCATATTGGGGGATAAAAGTATATATTTTTCAGTAATTATTGGTCAATGCAATAATAATTTCTTTCCGAATTTTAGAAAATAAACGTATGTTATCTGACGCTCTTACGGTGAAGGAAAACATCGTGAGGAAACCTATGCCTGCATTGATTGGTCAATGGAGGTTTGCCTTTATTATGTTAATGTCTTAAATAGTGTCTCAGTATAACAGGTCACAGCATTTATACTGGAACTCTCTCTCAAATGATAACTTCTTTCTTCATAACTGATTCTAGAGAAAAATATTGCGATACAAGCATTTGTCATACTTATAGAATTTAGATTGTGTCATATATTTATTCAAATCTATTTTAAATCAAAAGCTCAACTATTTTTTACAGAAGTAAAATTCATATTCTTGCAAAGAAGCAACATTTTAAGTGCAGGCTTATCACTCCACATAAATTTCATTAGGAAATATACACAATTTAGGTAAATAGGTCACAAGATAAGCTTGGAGCTGATAAGCCAACTCTATAGAACCAAAGGATTTAATGTTAAATAACTATTGTGATATAAGAACATATCTTTGGCTAACAGGTAGGGTGAACAAGGCTACTGCAAGAGAATATTTAATACCTTGGGTAACACTGCAGGGCAAAATAGTTGCATATAACAGTCTTGATAAGACATATAATTTAACTGATTACATTCATTTAGACAACATACATTTTAATTCATTTGTAAATAAAAGTAATTAATTATAACTTTAATAAACTGCTAATGATCAATAATTGTATGCTATTTTATGTAGATATTCTTAAAAAGCCAGCCATTCATCATATGATCACATACCCAAACCTGCAACCCCAGATATAATACCATTATGCTAGATTTACAAAATAGTGATTGTCCAAGGCCTCATTTTCTCTTACCAAATAGGTTTGGTGGTTATAAGGTATCATTTTCTATTTGGTAGTTTGGCTAAGGTAGAATCCCAAAAGTTGTTTGGATCGCCTATATAAACTTTAATTTTAACCAAGCCAAAACTAAGTAAATTCTGCAAGTACAATTTACTATCATTTATTTTAGGGACACATAAACAACCTCTTTTAAATGTATGTAGTAAACAAAATCTTGTTCACAGCAGTCAAAACCTTTCTGATTTACTTTTAAGTATTTTGAAGACTACAATGAATCTTTAGCCAACTTTGAAAGATTGTTTGATAGCAGCCACCCATATCCAGTTCCTCCATCACAAATTTTCATGTAACTGTCAAACCACTAATATTTTAGGGAAGTGTATGGGTATGTCGGTTTATCTTTTTTTGCAAGTAGAGATAATTGAATGGCTCTTTCCCTAAAATGGGGGGTTGAAGTTTCTTTGGAGCATTCCACAAAAGTTAGAATTAATCTATAGAGATGTCACTAAACATACTTTTTGAACTATAAACAACATGTTGTGTACGAAATGTTATTAATAAAAATTACCTGTGATTTACTAAGGACCTTCAGTGCATAATGTTTTTGATCAGTGAGTTTTGTCACTTTGTATACTTTCCAAATGCACCCTTTGCTATAATGTCATCAATTTGGAAGTCTCTCTGTAAAAGGTCAGTAGTGATGGGGAATTCAGGCAGGAAGATAGATTCTTTGTGAGCAACTGGCCAAGCAGTCTTGCTTGCTTCCAAGGGGTTTTTTAGTGTAGAGTCATTCCACCTTTAGACAATATAGAAATATCAATTTTGATGGGTTGATAAGAGAATAGAAAAAATATGTAGTCATACATTTCTAAAAACAAAATGGAATGGAAATGATGCTGAATAAGGAATACCAAATAAATATTCGAGGCATGTCTATTTTAAACTATAGTTTTATTTATATATAAACAAAAATAATATTAAATAATATTTAATTCATAATCATAAATATAAGACAACAAAACATTTAATTTGCATTTAGTATAGTTCTTTTGTACAAATTTTATGAATTGTAAATATGTAATTATGTTGAATTAATTTGAATGGTGATGATGTAATTGTATTGATAGATTAACCCAAAAACATCTTAATTTATTTACAATATTATCTAAAGTACCATATTATAAAGAAAATATATACACACAACTCAGGTTCATTACAAAAAAACAACACAATAAACTTAAAAAAAGAAGTGAAAATGTTCTGCAGTTTAAGGTGGTTCATTTGTTTGCTAATACATAGTGAGTGATGTTAAATAAAACACTAACCTTCGCCGAGAAACACGAGACCAAGGCCGTGATGCACTGTATACGGACTGGTTGCTAGTAACGCTCACGAAGGACCGCCCGCTTAGATTCCCGACGAATTGAGACAAACTAAACTGTACACACAATAACATGCATTTTTTGCCACTGGTGAAAACAAAGAACTGTCAACAGATATTAAACACACAAAACAACCCCAAATACAGAAAAAAAGTTGCAACCTCTAGGACAAAGGTTTCTTCTAGTACGTACATATGAAATATTTACTATTACGTGTGTTCAGCTGAGGATGACATTAGCAAGTTTTGATTTCATCGCTGTCGCACTTACCTGGCTTACAAAAGTTGAACCGTCGCGGTCTGACTGCACAGATTGTTTATTACCCCAATGCTGGCCGCTTGTGTTTTGCGAATTTCCCATTAATGTTAGCGAGGTGTTCCTAAAAACAACGGTTACAATTTTATTCTAATTTTTAAGTAAAACTATTGTGTATTCTTCCAAACCGTAATCTCCCATAAACAAGCGTGCTGTTTTCTTATTTTTAAACAAACACAAGGTTGCCATTCCTAAATTTTAAGTTGCCGTACTTTGGGATCGGTATTGCCGTGTTTTGGAATAAAAATTACAAAATTGCTGTATTTTTTTTTTTTAAATCAACTAAGATTAGACAATTTATTCTCCACGGTCATTATCATACAAATTTCTTATAGTAACCAAAATTTCTTCTTCATATTTGTCCAATTTAAATTTATCATTTGTTGTTACATATTATCTATCATTTGTTTTGTTGGTTTATTTGTAACAAAATATCTACATATATTTACATTTTGAGTACATATATACACTTTGACTAATATATTACACCTTAAACACTATTACACTTCATCATCATCATCATCAGCTCATTAAACGTCCCCACCGAGGGGCACGAGCCTACCCGTATAGGGTGATTAGGCCTTAGTCGTCCACGCGGGCCCAGTGCGGATTGGACGACTTCACACACAACCTTCGAATCTCTTCGCAGGCGTGCATGAAGGTTTCCTCACGATGTTTTCCTTCACCGTAAGAGCGTCGGATAACGTACATATATTTTCGAAAATTCGAAAACACATTGGTACGTGTCGGGATTTGATAGCCCTCAGCCCTCCCGGTAGAAAGGCGACAGTCCACACCACTGAGCCACCGACGCTCACTGAGCCACCGACGCTCACTATTACACTTAAAAATAAGTAATCAAAACTAAAAAGTATACTAATTTTTGTTGGTTTATAATAACACAATTTCCAAGCGGAATATCTTTTTAACGTAACGTCACGTAAAATGAATGAATGAAATATGGTAGGTCATAAATAATAAAATGTGCACGAATCTATCTACCTACCTCGAATGCGTGTCGGGATGCATTAAAGGAGAGCAACAAGTAATAAACAGTTATTATTCTCCATTAATGCGCACTGCACCCATATATATAAACGTATTCTTGCACAATCCCGAGAAGGACGCCATCGAAGCTTACATAATATCAATCCCCGTGAGAATTGAACCTACGACCTTCATATCGAGAGCCAAATATTTAGTACCTACGCTAGAGCACGTTATCAGAATTATCAAATACCATAATTATCGATAAAATATAATAATTCATTCTCATCACTAGTAAATTCATCAATCAATTTAAGTTGTGTAACACATGTCTCTTTCTCACCCATTATTAAATACCTAAAGAAAAAAGGGATGAAGATATGCAGTGCAGTTGTTATTTTAGTACGGTTTAGTTCTATTTCTATGGATAAGACGCTCGTTTTCATTAGGAACGCGTTAATGGAGACCAACGATTGTTGAAAATTGTTGTTAGTAAAAAGAGCGCTAAATTCAATATTATATTTTGTTTGTTTTTGAAAATAATAAGTACAGTAATATTAAATTCAGCTACCCAATTAATGTATTTATTACTGCAGTTTTTTAATATCAGATTGTCAGTCTTATTCCTGTAGAGTTTGAGAAAAAAATCGTTGATCTCATTGATTCCCAGCAATACTATGATGCTAACAAAATATGATTATACTTAAAAATTTTCTACCTACTTACTACGAATCGAAATGAAAATTGTTCTATATCTCGCTTTTCTAATCTCATTCAGTGAATCCTACTTTCCGGATGATGCCCTATACCTCTACAAACGAGGTCGAACCGGACAAGAGCGCGGCGGTCCTCTTTCAGAAGAAAGGCGCGCCGTCCGGTCGATCCCTCCCACTTCAGGTAACGCTATTTGGGCGTTCTATTCCGTGGGAAAAGAACACCCGATACCTAGGCGTCACTCTCGATAGTGATCTAACCTTTGGGCCGCACATCAGAACAGTGCGCAACCGGTTTGCATTCGCACTCGGGCGCCTCCATTGCCTACTAAACACGCGTAGTAAATTATCCCTTAGTAATAAGGTGAGAATCTACACTGCGTGCATCAGGCCTAAAATGACGTATGCCGGTGTGGTTTTCGCACACGCTGCGTCCAAACACGTCCATAGGCTACAAGTCATTCAGAACAAGTTCATGCGTAGGGCCACGGGAGCGCCGTGGTTCATACGCAACTTGAACCTTCATTTAGACTTAGGGCTGCCTACGATTTCGCAGTACCTGAAGTTGGCGTCCAAACGCTTCTTCGACTCGGCAATAGCGCATTCAAACCCGCTCATTGTCTCCTCTGCTGATCATTCTACAACAGCAGCTAATAATAATAATATTTCACCTCGCACGCGTAAACGTCGGCGCCCACGGGATGTGCTAGACTATCCGGACGATCCCACCACGGTCGCCGCCGCATCGGCGGCCGAAATAGCTAAATCACTAAAATTACACTCCACAAACCGACAACCGAGATTCCGCCTCCGCCGGCGGGGGCCATCGTCGCGTGTCCCTGTAGGTTCGCACAGTCCCTATTCGCGTAACCGGCATGTGCCGGGCCGCTTTTCTCCCCAAACATATATTGTTACCAAGCCCCCCCCCCCGCAACGCCCTAAGCCGAGGTTCGAGCCCCGTTCGGGGACGCCCTTAGGCTCGTTGTGTAAATTTAAGGCTGAGAGCCATCTGCGCTCGCCACTTGCCCGGTGAAGCTGTACAGGCCATCTGCGGCCAACAGCAGTAGTCAGTTCGAAAAAAAAAAAAAAACCTCTACAAACGGACGGAGGAACTTATCAGTCAAAAGACTTGAAAATATGAAAGAGAAATTCAAATCCGCGGATGGAACAGGTATAGCCAGAGTCGCCACCCGTCCCGATTTTGCTGGGATAGTCCCGATTTCGAAGGTATTGTCCCGAGTCCCAGTGGCCTATCGATTTCGTCAATATGCGATAGGATCAATCATATAATATTTGACATTGTATCTTGTGAATTAATTTGAATATCTTTATTTCTTTTTCATTGTATTTGTATTTATGTAATTAACCTTTTTTTTTGACATGGTTTTTTATTTTCAACAAACGACATTTAATTTACTAAATGTGACATTATTTGACTTTATTAACGATATTAATGTTGACATCTTATTTATATAATTGTTTGTATGTTTATTGTCATAACTACTATTACAAGCGCTTTGAATCATATCTGTTACTTTGTAAGATAATGTATTAAATAAATAAATAAATAACAACATATTTAATAAACAATATAAAATTATTATAAATATATGGAGAGCGTCGGTGGCTCAGTGGTGTGGACTGTCACCTTCCTACCGGGAGGGCTGAGGTTCAAATCCCGACAC
Source organism: Leucinodes orbonalis (assembly GCA_019425675.1). NCBI lineage: Eukaryota > Metazoa > Arthropoda > Insecta > Lepidoptera > Crambidae > Leucinodes > Leucinodes orbonalis. The sequence continues at coordinate 15,128 of PQWD01009205.1, forward strand.
GTACCAATGTATTTTCGAATTTTCGAAAAATATATGTACGTTATCCGACGCTCTTACGGTGAAGGAAAACATCGTGAGGAAACCTTCATGCACGCCTGCGAAGAGATTCGAAGGTTGTGTGTGAAGTCGTCCAATCCGCATTGGGCCCGCGTGGACGACTAAGGCCTAATCACCCTATACGGGTAGGCTCGTGCCCCTCGGTGGGGACGTTTAATGAGCTGATGATGATGATGATGATGAAAATTATTAAAATCGGCTCTGAACAAGAATGAAAATTAAACATTTCAATGATAATTAGATTGAATACAGAATAAAGTTTCATTTTTTTTAGACTGTTTCACATGCGTCACAATATGATTGGACCAAACTTCGAACGTCACTGATGGATGTCCGATCGTCCCGATGTTTTCCCCCTAAAAGTGGCAACCCTGGTTATAACGGTATATAGGTGAGGTAACCTTTTTTCTCTTATTTTATAAATATTTTTTCTCCATCCATACATACTTTACACATCATACTTGAACCAACATTTATAATTTTGGTTATGCACATATATATTGCCTTCATAGTAACGAGAAATCGTTCTAGATGTTACTTATAGAATATTTATTGTTGTCCAACAAAATGAGAAATATGAGAAGGGAAGAAAAAGCCCAAGAACTTCAACTTACTTGTTTACTCCATAAAAGGGGGAAACCGCTAAGTTGGTAACACAGGTCACAATAATTTTATTAGTTTGTCTATAACCAAATGTTGCTACAGTAAAATATCTATGATCATCTATCTTCGATATTCTATCGATCGTTGGATTTAGGCTATACTAATAATGATTGTCCTTTAATGCTGTTTCCGTTTGTCGCTTTTGTTTTTTTTAATAAGGTCTGTCATCCTGCAATAATCTCACAAAGTGACTCTTTTTTTGGGTTTTAACCGTGGGATCCATTGTTCGACTAAAAAGTTAAGTAATTTATATACTCTTTGAGCTTGACTGGCTACAACTACAAAGGCTCCAATTCTACAATTGTAGAAAAGTTGATTAGTTTGGCTGTGATACTCTAGGAACCATATTTCTATGGTGATACTAAAGTCTGTTTCACGAAAGAAGTCCCGCAGACGGTGCGCCACTGTCGCCAGACGGAATGATACCAGTACTGAGAAAATATTTACCTACTTTAAATTTAAGGATAATAAATACAAATATCTAAAATGTTTGAATAAGATAAGTTTAATATTTTGTACATTAGAGAAACAAATACATTTTAATATGTTGTTCATTTATATTTACCCTTTAACCGGCGCAGTTTCTTGTATTCAACAGACAAAAGATTTTCTATTGTATCTGGAATCACAGCGGTAAATAGGGCAAGGATTGAAATGTTACCTACCTACTTTTCATACATTGACGCATTGTGTTTCTGTTAAGTTGATGTATGATTGAATATTGGTATTTAAATATTTTACTTTTACTCAGGTTGCTCTGGCAAAAGCTAAAAATCAGTGATTCATTCTTTTAGTGTCGGTTATATTGAGCTATTGCCTATTTGCACTGCTGCAAAATGTATGTGTGGTTTGCAGTTTAATCATAATATATTAAAAATGTTTTGTGTTTAACAATGATGTTGTGTATTGGTATTTAACTTATTTTTATGTATTTACTTAGCATGTATGTCTTTTATTTCAACTAAAAGATTTATCTACCTATACTTATAGTATGGCTCTTCTGAATTTGCCCATAATTTACTTAATGTTGGTTGTTTCTTTGTATAAATGGAAACCATTAAAGATGAATTTGATCGCATGCCGCTTTCTTACTTTTTGTGTTACTTGTATGTTTTATCAGGCCCAATAGCAATGAAATTATGAAAATAATAGTAATTTTATTAAATAGCTAATTCCGATCATGTCATAATTATTGTTAAATGTTGTCTCTTATAATAAATTAGACTGTTCAAAAGTAAAAATCCAATCAATACGGCAAAAAATATTTATATGGCAACTCTAAAAGTACCTATTATGGCGGCAAGTCTCTTGTAAAAATGGTTGAATGGTATTAAATTACCTTGATTTTTATTCCGTTTGCAAGAACGGTTTCAACGTTGGTAAAATATGTCAAATCGAATTTTTTACAACAATCGGTATCATGAACAATCCATATAACGCTTTGATGAAACTGAAAACTCGCCGAAATCTATTACAACAACCAAATTCATAGAATTGGCAAACGACATTATGGCTGAGCTGTCAAATTTAGTTCCACAAATCGCCGCGGGACTTGTTTCGTGAAACAGACTCTACTGATTATTGAACGCGATGAGTTGACACTGACGTGAAGTTTTGTTTGACATATATGTTATATATGACTTATTGTCAACATAACCTCTTTTGCTATCTTCAAATAAACATAAACATTTTATTTTTGAATTTCCTCATAAATTTATGTTTTTTAAAGAAACATCAATTATATGACCTTTTTTCCTTAATTAGGTAAAGGACTTCTTACCTTACATTTTGTCTTATTTATTCATCGTTGTAATATTAAGTTACCATTACTTTTAAAACTTAACATTTCTTTACTAATACGGATTTGTGGCAGTTATATAAAAATGTGTATTGTGTTCTTTAAATTATAATATTGTTACTTGTACAATCTAATCGTTTACACTTGCAAATAAATTATTCGGTTTTAAGTAACTATGAAAAGTCAACCTTTGAACTTTGAAATTTTGTGATGTGTACTTATTCCCTCAAAGAATTTACCTTAGTCGCTGTGATTTCCGTTCTTATTTTCTACACTATCACAATGTACATAACAGGTAGGTAGCTGCCGCCTTGCAATAGTAAAATAATTTATGGTCTATAATGGTATACCTAGGATTCTGTGTTACAGAAGAAGCTATGGCCAAGAATGGGTTATTGTTTATATCAAATGCCACAAAAGCACATGGTGTGTGCTATAAAGCTTCTAAGTATGTCAAAAACACATTGTACATAAATTTCAAAGACAATAAACTAAATACATTACCAGTTATCAGTAAGGAAATTGTGGACTTGTATACAAAGGTAAGCTTGTGTGACCATAAGTAAAATTTAGCATTTGACCCTTTGTCTAATGAAATCATGAACAGATAAACTGAATTTCTATGTTATAAGTTCAGATCCCAGTTTACAAAATACTGATTATTAAGGTATTCTTTGACAAAGCCTGTGAAAGATTTTAATTAAATAAAAAGCTCTTACTGGCATAATGTTTAAAAGATGTTCTATGAATATTTTTATAATCTTATGTAATTTTCAGGCAACTTCACAGTGTTTGAACTTGGATGTAAGATTAATGCTAAGACCTCATGATGGTGTTAGGAAAGTTAAAACCCATTTTCCAATTGATGTTTTGCTCTATGACAGTGATCTTACTAAAGAGGTTGAAAGTATGAAAAATTCAGTGGTCACTCTTAATTCTGGGTATACACAGCAAAATATGGGTGAGTCCTATTCTATTTTACAAGGTGATAGGATGTACACAGAGCTGGTAACCATCACTGTGTGTGATACCTACATGGATATGTAGGAGTGAATACTTGTTGAATAGAAGGAGTTGAAGCTTGTAAAATTACCACCTAAAGTAAACATAACATCTGATATCTCAGGAGACAGGTTGAGAGAGTCTTGATGGATAATATTTATATTTTGCGATAGGTTTTCTTCCATATTGCATTTCAGACTTGTTAAATCAAGTAAGAGTACTAGTAAACACTAATATTTCTTAAAACATTTGAATTGAAAAATATAATTATGTGGACACCCTAATGATGATTGTATTTAATATGAATTTTTGAATTAAATAAACAATTAACTTACACAATCTCACTCAAAAAGTGTCTGTGGCAAAATGTTGCCATCCCATCAGTAGGGCAGAATTTTCATTCATGATCACGTCCCTCCCTACATGTCTTAATGACATAGTAGTGTGCTCATGCTTCTGATTTGTAACCCTTTCAATGATGCACTAAGGTCGAAATTAAAAAGAATATTTTAATGTTATAAATATAACCTTAACTATTATATGTATTTTTCTTACAACTCTTACATTTTTTGAGTTGACATTATTTTCTGATTGTGTAACTAGTTAGATTATTGTAAATCTAAGTTTTCGGATTATTCTTGATTCATGCTACAGTTAGGGTTGCTTATTATGCTGTTATTTACTAAATTATATGTTTTAGTGTTGAGCAAAAATAAAGTATAGGCAATCCTTTTTTCAGCATGCAAACATAGGTATTTTCATGTGTTATACTTAAATGCTCACACATCAGTAACAAATGCTGAGGATAGAAATAGAGCATCTATTAATTTAATGGAAAATGAACTCCTTATTTATTTTAAGTAAGAAATGTGGTGAAGCATTTGAAGTTTTTAAAAGATTATAAATTAGTGAATTGTGTGAGAAGTTATCTTAGTCTGCTTAATATTCTTCACATACCTGAATAGAATTTAGCTACTTGGGTAAAACAACTTGATAAAATGAGGTCCTGAATAAAATAAGTCACACTATTTATTAAACTATTGCTTATCCACCAATTAGTGTCGGTGGCTCATAAGTGCCGATCTGGAGGGTGCAGGTTTAAATCCCGCCAAGAACGTTATCGAATTTTTGAGATTATATGTACGTTTATCCAATGTTCTTATGCTGAAGGAAAACATCATGAGGAAACCTGCGCACGCCTGCTAGGGGATTCAAGGGTTGTGCGTTAAGTCTACATATCTGCGTGGCCTGCGTTGACGACTAAGGCCAATACACCTTTTACGAATAGGCTCGTGCCCTTCGGTGGGGACGTTTAATAAGCTAGTTAATTGATGAATAAAAAAATCATGTTTTTGTAGGCTATAAGGTGCTAGACTTATAAACTGTGACTTAATAGCGCGTAAATTGTACAAACCCGGTCTTCCCCACAGCAATACAATTCACACTTGTGTAGAGAAGGCGTTCATGAAGTCGACCAATCCGCACTAGGCATGTGTGGACGACTAAGACCTAATCACCCTTAACGGGTAGACTCATGCTCCTCGGTGGGAACATTATTTATGAGCTAATGATAATGATCCACTGAAAGACTCGCGAAATACCATTATTTGTAGGGACAGTTTCCCCAGTGAGTTAATAAACTGAAATCATAGATGTTACATGAATAAAAGTATTACATTTACCACACCAATAACAAGAGATTTTATTTCAGATTTAAGTGACATACTTCATGCACAGGAGAGCAGAAATACTGATACTTTGAAGACTTATGAGTATGTCGCTTTAGGGGGTACTTTTGATCGTCTTCACAATGGGCACAAGATCTTACTGTCTCAAGCAGTGCTTCGTGCCACAAAACATGTAACGGTGGGAGTCACTGATGTTAATATGATTCAGTGTAAGGACACAAAAATTGATATATTTATATTTCAGTAATTTTCAAATATTTTCTTTGGAACTATATACATGGAGGATGTAGTTGTGTAGGAGTATATCTACCTGGGCCAAACCATCCAACTTAGCCGGCATAACTTCGAGAGGGAGGCTAGTAGGAGGATTCAGTTGGGCTGGGCGGCATTCGATAAGCTACGTCATGTCCTAATGTCAACTATTCCGCGATGCTTAAAGACAAAAGTCTTTGAGCAATACGTCCTACCCGTGCTAACATACGCAGCTGAGACATGGCCACTGACTGCGGGATTGGTTCATAAATTCAAAGTCACTCAACACGCAATGGAGCGAGCTATGCTTGGAGTCTTTCTTAGGGATAAGATCAGAAATGATTTAATCCGTAAGAGAACTAAAGTTACCGACATAGCCCGCCGGATCAGCAAGTTGAAGTGGCAGTGGGCTGGTCACGTATGTCACAGAACCGATGGCCGTTGGAGCAGACGAGTTTTGGAGTGGAGACCGCGTCTCGGCAAGCGTAGCGTAGGTCGCCTTCCGGCCCGATGGACCGACGACTTGCGAAAGGTCACTGGTGGAAGCTGGATGAGAAAAGCAGAGGACCGGGATGTCTGGCGCAAAATGGGGGAGACCTATGTCCAGCAGGTTAATAAAATAGGTTGAAGAGAGAGAACTATACAATACTATAAAAGTTCAAGGAAAAAAAAAGTAACTTAGGTATTAATGTGTTGCAATATTTTACAGCAAAAAAACTATGGGAGCTTATAGAACCAGTAGAGGATAGAATAAAGGCTGTATTGAATTTTCTAAATGATATAAATCCAGATTTGGAATATCATGTTTTCCCATTGCAGGACTTGTATGGTCCCACAAAAGATGATCCTAAGTTCAGGTAAAAAACAGTTCCTATAATTTATTATTATATTATTTAGATAGATAACAGAAGTAGCTTATGTCACTCTTCAGCTCTTCAAATGTCTCCACTAAAAACATCAACTGGTAACTATACTTATATACCGTTTTTAAGGTTCCATAGCCAAATGGAAAAAAACGGAACCCTTATAGATTTGTCAAGTCTGTCTGTCTGTCTGTTTGTCCGTCGGTCCGTATGTCACACCCTTTTTTCTCCAAAACTATTAGCACTACACTATTCAAACATTTAACATTTTGGGGTTCCCATACATTGAACTGAAATTAAAAAAGTTATTTTTCATCGTACCCCCACTTGTAGATTGGGGATGGGGGGGGGGGGGGGTGATTTGGGTTATAAAAATGGTATTGAGGTTTCTAATATATTTTTTATAAATAGAATTGGTTGCGCGAGAGACACCTTCAAAGTTGAAAAAACTATGGGGTTGATAAAATCGAAAAAAAAATATAATGTACATGACCATAAATTGTAACAACGAAATTTAGTTTGAACGATTTCTGTGTGTAGTTTTTTTTATACGTCATAAACGGTGAACCACTATTTTTTCATATTAAAGCCGTAGTAGGTGCCTAAATAAATAAAAATTATTTAATTTTATGTTACTTGCTGCTGCGGAACCCTCCACGGGCGATTCCGACTCGCGCTTGACCAATTTTTTGTAATTACATATTATACATAGAAAACACCCAGACCAATTCAAACAGACATGTTCATGCACACAAATGTTTGTAGGTACTGCCCAGGGTTCGAACCCGGAACCCTTGGCGTCTCAACCATTACATGCATGATGGTATGAAGCAGAGTGCTTCCATTGCCTAGCATACCAGGGATCATTAGATAAATAATCCAGTTGCTAACTTGTGATCTAAGGTGTTGACTCACAAAATTCAGTATCTTCACTGCCAGTCTCGCTTTTGTCTGGAACCACTTATACAATGTTTAGGCATTATTGCAATGGGCGGTGTTGGAAAGATTAAAACATAATAATTGGTATTTAGATGATAGTTTTGCGAAGAGACACTTCGCGGTGCTGTGAAAATAAATNCCTAAGGTTTCAGGTAAATAAACGTTCTTATATATATTTATTATTATTATATTATAGATAGATAACAGAAGTAGCTTATGTCACTCTTCCATCTTCAAATGTCTCCACTAAAAACATCAACTGTTAACTATACTTATATACCGTTTTTAAGGTTCCATAGCCAAATGGAAAAAAACGGAACCCTTATAGATTTGTCAAGTCTGTCTGTCTGTCTGTTTGTCCGTCGGTCCGTATGTCACACCCTTTTTTCTCCAAAACTATTAGCACAACACTATTCAAACATTTAACATTTTGGGGATTCCCCATACATTGAACTGAAATTAAAAAAGTTATTTTTCATCGTACCCCCACGTGTGGGGTATCTCAATGTGTAGATTGGGGATGGGGGGGGGGGATTTGGGTTCTAAAAATGGTATTGAGGTTTCTAATATATTTTTTTATAAATTGAATTGGTTGCGCGAGAGACCCTTCAAAGTTGAAAAAAGTGTGTCCCCCCCTCTAATTTCTCAACTATGGGGTTGATAAAATCGAAAAAAATATATAATGTACATGACCATAAATTCTAACAACGAAATTTAGTTTGCACGATTTGTGATTTGTCTAGTTTTTTTTTACACGTCATAAACGGCGAACCACTATTTTTTCATATTAAAGCTGTAGTTTTTAGGCACCTAAATAAATAAAAAATATTTAATTTTATGTTACTTGCTGCTGCGGAACCCTCCACGGGCGATTCCGACTCGTGCTTGGCCAATTTTTTGTAATTACATATTATACATAGAAAACACCCAGACCAATTCAAACAGACATGTTCATGCACACAAATGTTTGTAGGTACTGCCCAGGGTTCGAACCGAACCCTTGGCGTCTCAACCATTACATGCATGATGGTATGAAGCAGAGTGCTTCCATTGCCTAGCATACCAGGGATCATTAGATAAATAATCCAGTTGCTAACTTGTGATCTAAGGTGTTGACTCACAAAATTCAGTATCTTCACTGCCAGTCTCGCTTTTGTCTGGAACCACTTATACAATGTTTAGGCATTATTGCAATGGGCGTGTGTTGGAAAGATTAAAACATAATAATTTGGTATTTAGATGATAGTTGTTAGCGAAGAGACACTTCGCGGTGCTGTGAAAATAAATGAAAAGAGGATAGAAAATGGTCTCAAGCCAATGGAGACATTTGTTATCAGTATGGCTGAAGATTCGCACCCTCAGAAGTCCCACGAGGAAGAACAAAAGGTTAGCTCAAGCAATCAGAGGATGAGACTGCTTGGCACTCTGATAAGGCCTCCTGTGGTAAGAATTAGTTTTTATTAATTTATATTACAACTCTTTCATTAAAAATGACTATTTATATGGGGTATTAAAATTATGAAATATAATTAATCAAGTTTGGTTTGCTTGGCTATCATTTGATGTTGGGACTTTATATAGGTACATTTCAAAACATTCTCTTTTAATTAAATTGTTTATGAATTAAATGAATTTTAACCTATCTCCATTCACCGAAATCTAACTTGCACATTGATGTTTCCACTCAAAAACGAATAAGGCTTTGACGCCTTGTTAATACGCCCTGGATTCATTTAATAGATTGTGGTATAATTCGTCTAAATGCTGTAATAGAAGGAAACTGGGGGAGTTTGGTCTAACAGTTGATTGCATGGAATGCAGTAGCCTTCTCGCACAGCATGGGTATAAGGAGATATGATGACATGATATGATTGACAGTATGTTTACTTAAATGTGCCGTGCTTTTTATTTGTCGGGTATTAGTCATTTAGTTAGGATCGACAAATGACTTGGCTGTTTCCAGTGTTCAGTATTTTTTAAACATTCACCCGTAGTGAGTTCAAGCAAGGCCACTTTGGGCGCAGGGCCGTGGGTGGTGGCCCGCTTTGCCCTCGCCTTGCTACGTCACAGGAGATAGAGCAGGGCCCAATGTAAATAGATGGGTGTAAATGCTACCAGCCTAAGATTGTAGCCGGCACTGAAGGCTTTACGTGCCTTCCGAAGTACGGAATTATCTTTTTTGCGTGACTCAGCTTACAATATCTTTCTGAAACTGACTCAATAACAGTGACTTTCACAATGCGGTCTCCCCATGGGGTTTGAATTAACGAGTCCTAGATCATGCAGCAAATCTTAGCTGTACATCACGAAGACATGGCTGGTGTGAAATTTGTTTTCTTAAGTTGAACGAACCACCTTAACCTAAAGCAATCTTTTGTTTACTAGCCTAATCCAAACATACCGGATTGGCCGTATGTGATTGGACTGGCTGGAGGCATTGCAAGTGGGAAGAGCAATATTGCGGAGAAATTAAGGTACCTTATTCTATTGTATCTTATGTCTAAAATCAATAAATAAAATCAATCAAACAAATGTTTTTTTCCTTTTTGTAGGCTAAAAGGTGCCGGTCTTATAAACTGTGACTTAATAGCGCATGAACTGTACAAACCCGGCCTTCCTCTCAACAACACACTGGCTCAGGCTTTTGGAAGAGACATTATCACGGAGGCAGGCGAAGTGGATAGAAGAAAATTAGGACAGATAGTCTTTAGTGATAAGGTTTGCATTAAAACACTCTTAAATATATACGCCGATGACTCTTAAATATATACGTGATACGCCTAACCATGACAGAAACCAACAACTGATAGGCGGTTATTATCGTCCATCAGCGCCGCACTGCGCTCGTCACCAGAGACAACAGATGTTAGGTCTCTTATGCCCGGTAATTTTACTAGCTACAGTGGTCTCATCCCGAAATACAAAAGTGCGTAATACTTCTGTTTCACGGGACGATATCTGGCATGGTGGTGGTACCTACCTAGACGACTCAGTATCGAGTAAAGTATAATCATCATCATCAGCTCATCATCATAAGTATAATATTTAACCTGAAATGTTATATGGCTGTAATAAGGTACACAGATCACCTAATATTAAGTAGTGAGGATCGCAAAATGAGAGTCAAAAAGCGTGTTCTAATTATTCAGACTCTTAACTCTACCTTCAATAGGCCTAAGGGTATATCAGAATGGGATCTTTGGAAACCTACTAAAATTACCGGTTATAAGAGACCTAACATGTGTTATATCGGGTGACGGGCGCAGTGCAGCATTGATGGAAAATAATAACTGTTTATTAGTTGTCCTGACCGTCCTGTTCACTTTGTAACATAAAAAACTAACCAAACTGTCTTATTGTTCCGAAGCATATTTTTTATGTATTTACAAAAGTATGTTCGTGTCCATCTATACTACAATCTCCTCGCCTAAATTTAATTTTATTTGTTATTTTAAGTTAATTATTAAAAGGTATAAATTAGTGCATGTCGTGGCAGCCTTTAAATATAACAGCGATTTGTTATGTTACTGATAAGTTATAATTGTCAATGATATCATCGTTTGTTATGTCGGTTGTCCTGAAATAAATAAATTAATTGAGACTAGATGGCGTTGTGTGCATATTAATTTATTTTTATATATCTTTCCAAGGAGCAACTAGAGAAGTTGAACAGTATAATGTGGCCAGCGGTGTTAGAGGAAGCGGAACGGCGTGTGGCAGCAATGCGGGACAGTCACAAGGTCGTGGTGCTCGAAGCCGCTGTTATGGTGAAGGCGAGGTGGTATACAAGGTGTCACCAACTGTGGCGTCATCATACCACCGGACGAGGTCAGTGGAAACTGCTATTTTAACATTTCGCTAATTTTAAAATATGTTTATATCATTGTTTTTGTGTCTGAATAATATCATTTTTTTTTTAAATTTTTAATCATTTTTTTCTGTTCAATCATCATCATCAGCTCTTTAAACGTCCCCACCGAGGGGCACGAGCCTACCCGTGCCGGTTCTATAGGCCTTAGTTGTCCACGCGGCTCTTAATCGATAGGTTAGTGACCTTGAAACCAGTGGCGTGGCTAGGCGTGGGCGACACGGGCAACCGCCCGCGGTTTCGTGCCCAGAAACTCTGACACCAGTTCATCCATTTGACTACCCACTTGATAAAAAAGAACAAACACAGTGTATGTATGTCCCCGTGGTGTAATGGGTTGAGATGATGAGATGTCGGCTCTTACACTGAGGGTTCTGGATTCGATCCCTGGGCATTACAAAGATTTGTGTGCATGAACATGTAATTGATCTGGGTGTTTTATATGTAAAATTATATCAAAAAAATGTATTTAGTATATTTATCCCTTGTTAAGTACCTATACTATAGGCAAAATGTTTAGTTCGGGACTAGATGGCGCTGTGTGGATATTTATTATTATTTATTCATTATTGTTCATTTATTGCGAAATTTTGCTTATTGTCAAACCGCTGTAACCACAGACATCCGAATATATAATTAGACTGGACAAGCCGCCAAGTTTATAGGCAGTCCCAGTGTCGCAATTTCTTTTCGGTTCTTATCTGTGAAAAGTTATTATATTTCTTGGTAAATTTACTGATTCATTGCGATGATGGCATGTTACAATTGCACAGGATGGCATTTTGGAAAAAAACGGTAATTTCTTCTAATATTCGTGCGTCTTGACTCGTCTCACAGAGCGTAAACTGGCAGCCAGTGTATGCTCGTTGAGCTTACATTTGTCGCACTTTAAACGCGGCTTGCCCCATCTCCTGTATTGGGAAATCTGTGGCTGTAACATTGTAATCTATCACCAGGCTGTGAAGAGACTGCAGAAGCGCAACAACCTGACTGAAGAAGAGGCTAAACAAAGGATAGCAGCCCAACCCCCAAACTCGGAACAAATAGCCGCTGCTAATATAGTGTTCAGTCCTTATTGGAGTTATGACTACACACAAGCGCAGATAGACCGGGCCTGGGCCCATTTGCAAGAATATCTGGCGACCAGGAAGTGATATTGCTTGACGACCCATGTGGTGTAATGGTCGAGACGTCGGCAACTACACAAAGGGTTCCGGGTTCGATCCTCGGGCAGTACAAACATTAGTGTGCATTAACATGTATGTTTGTAATGGTTTGGGTGTTTCTATGTACAATATATATGTATTTACAAAAAGAAAATATATAATTTATTTATTTATTTATTTCATAGGAAAAATAAGTATGTTTATCAGTTATTTAATACCCTAACTACAAGCTCATCGCTTAACATGGGGCTAGATGGCGCTGTGTGAATGTCAGTGAATATTTATTTACTTATTAGTACTAGGTGGTAGACTCGATACTGAGTCGTCTAGGTAGGTACCACCGCAGTGCCAGATATCGTCCGCGAAATAGAAGTGTTTTGCATTTTTGTGTTTCGGGATGAGGCTAGTAAAATTACCGGGTATAAGAGGCTTACGTCTCGGTGACGGGCAGGCAGGGTTGACGAAAAATATGATACCTACTGATAAATCATACTAAATCTACTCGTAGTATAATGACTACCTACTGATAACATCACACTACAATCTACTCGTAGTATAATGCAGATATCTTTTGAACAAAATAAACTAGTACATTATGTGCCAGACATACCAGCCCTCCGCCATAAATTAAACCGTTCGACGTACGTTCATTGAACTGAAAATCGAGAGTCCTGCATATCACTCGTTCACTCCCTTAGATAAACAATAAATTAACCTGATGCAGAATCTCACTCAAAATGTGTCCGCAGCAAAGTTTGCCGCTCGCGTCAGGTGGGCAAAATTTTCATTCATAATCACGTCGCCCGCTACATGTCATAGTGACATTGAAGTATGGTCGCGCTTTTGATTTTGTACCTTTTAGGGCGTACTGCCAGCAGCTGTACACGAGCGCCTTGTGGGTAAAGTATTCGCGGCGGTCATACGACGCTCTTCGCGTGCAATATAACAACGCATTACGGATGTTGTTGGGGCTCCTTCGCTTCTGTAGTGCATCGGGGATGTTCGCCGACGCGCGTGGATGATTTCCACGCCACAATGCGCAAAGGAATCGCCTCACTGATGTGCAGGTTGCGGGAGCCTTGTATAGCATTCTGGCTCTTATTGCTCAGAAGCCTGTGATTTTTTGAGGCACTGGATACTGGTTCACGTGCATGTGCCTAGTGCTAAGAAGCAGCATATATAATAAGGAATGTTTGTATCACTAACATGTTTATAAGTAATTTGTAACTAACAAGTATGGGCTTTAGCCTGAAATTTAAGGATTTTATTTATTATTACTTATTATTTAATGGCGCCTTAAGTTTAAAATTTTAATGAATGATTTATGTCATAAATATAACATGTGTCAATCGGCTCGGACATTTTCTGGTTGATATTACTTTGTGTTTGTGCATCTAGTTTATTGTTTATCTTAGTTCACTCTCTATTAAGTTCTAACGATTCAAATCAAATTGACATACAATAATTTGTTGTTTTGTTCATATTTTTTGTTTAATAATAATTGCGACTATTTGATAAATATGTTGCTAAAAATGTTTATTTGTTGGTTTAATAAATAAACAAATATTTATCTTTTTTATAGTCTAATAAGTTGTTTTTAAATCATTTTTTTTTTCATAAATTTTTATGAGTAAGAAGTTATCATGCTAAGATGTTTTAATAAACTTATTATTGAAAAAGTACATGAACATGGTATAGATACAGTTTGTCTGTTTGGTTCATTATGTATAAAAAGTATTAAAAAAATGTATATTAGTATATTTATCTGTTGCTTGTACCCCTATTACAGGTTAGATGCTTAGTTTGGGGCTAGATGGCGCTGTGTGAATATCAGTGGATATTTATTTTGTCCTATACTTATGCGTAAAGTTATTTTCTATACCTATGCTGAAGTACTATGGGATTGATTAATAAATCAAGAATCATATTGTTATTATTTTTTTGGGAATCCAAATATCGATCATGTAACTGGGTATATAAGAGCACCTGGTATCGTCATTATCATTAAGAGTTTACTATTGTTATGGCATGTACAATTTTATATTCTATTGAGCTACAAATAAAGTATAATTTGGTTCCAATCGGGTTTGTTCTTTATATCCTAATAATATATTTGATGGGTATAATTCGGTATAATCACGACATGCGTAGGTAAGTATAAAGCTTTAAGTGGTCAATACGTATGATTTGATTGAAATGCATAGATTAGGTTTACTCATGGATATTATTTCATCCATAGTTATTACTCATAGAAATCATCCATAAACAAAGAGCCCTAAGAGCTCGCAGCTTAAGGAAGACTAGTGGAAATGCTGTCCAAAATATTGTATTTTGTATTAACATCCTTTTGCTTTGGGTATTGTTATAAGATAGACAACAGTAGTTGTGAAGAAGAAAAGTTTGACTTTCTGGTAAGTAATAATATGTTAGCAGGTGTATTTTATATGCATCAATCATCATATAAGTACATACTTAAATTATACAGGCGCTATATTTATGTATGTACTTATATTGATGACCCATGGTTTAATGGTCGAGTCTAAGCCAAGGGTTCCGGGTTCGATCCCCGGGCAGTACAAACATTTTTCATGAACAAGTATGTTTGTATGGTCTGGTGTTGCTATGTAGGTATAATATGTATGAATGTACAAAAAAAATATATAAGTATGTTTATTAGTTGTTCAGAACTACAAGCTCCTCGTTTAATATGAGGCTATATGGCGCTGGGTGAATATCAGTGGATAATTATTATTATTATTTATTTCTCAAAGATCAAGAAAATCACCAGAATCTATATTTTTCCACGGTACAGTGTACCGAAATAAGCCACTCGCACCCCATTAACCGCCGAATCACCGAACTGTAACGAATCGAGACACAATAGTCAGATATCTTTTGGAGACAAAAGGCTACTTAATGTCACTAACAAGAGATTTTCTAATGTACCAGGATTCCTGGTGGTCAAGGATTTTCTGATATGCCGGTATAGTGCGTGTTTTAAGGTCCTCTATTCGACGGGAAGCTCGGTTGATAGATTCGTAGGGGTCTCAAAAATGATATTGTGATGCCTATATAACTATCAAATTACAAAACTATAACTAGGGTACTGGCATTAAAATAAAGCGATTTTAATACAATTTGTTTCAGAAGGACATTATCACTTCTAGTAATGACAGAAAGGGATGGAGCACTTTTCTCGCTGTTGGAAACTGGTCTGACATATTTTTCCAGAAAATTCAGGGTTTACACCAATCATACATCGTAGCAAATGAAGCATACGAGGCACATCCAGTCGAAGATATCTTACGTAATCCAGCTAAAACGTTTGTGATAGAATCGGCGAACTTTGATGACTTTGCAAGAAAGATGGAGATAACTCGAAACATTCCTTATTGGCATCCTCACTCTAACACCATCCTGTATTACCACAACTCATCCGAGAGTAAAGAGGTGTTAGCCAAAATATTTTATACTCTGTGGTTCAGCAAAAGCAGTAATGCAGTTATATTACAATACAACGACAGCACAAGGACTTCGATGGTCACGCAGTTTAGTCCATACATAAGCGATCAAAATAAGCTGAAATACAGTTTCGGTTGCTGGAAAAAACGTAAAATCACATATCCTTTAAGAAGTTTTAAAGACGACTTACAGTGTACAGATGGATGTCATAATGTATCCTTGCACTCGGAACTGCGTGCTAATCATTTAGGAACATGTATAGGCTTCGAAACTGTGACTTTAAGCTACAATGAACGCATGTCAATAGACAAGATGCACTTGTTTGAAGATAAAGTTAAGAATTTACGGGGTTACACTCTAAGAGCTTACACTAAAGAAATATTTCCTTTTCTAATGATAGATCAAAACAAAGACGGAAGTTACACACTTCGTGAACGGGATGGTTTCATTTGGAACGCAATGGCTGAGGCTATGAATTTCAAGATTGATTTTTCTCCGAGTCTGAGTATTATGAAGAATCCATTCAACTTCGAAGAGAGTATCCAGCAGATATATGATTTCGCCCAAAGAAAAGGTGACTTACTTATAATACCCATATATCAGTTCGATCTCGTTATCGTCGAAATCGACATGACGTCTGCTTATAAAGCGAGTGGGGTTTGCTTTATGTCATATCGCGCTGACTTTGAAACTACCTTGTTTGATGCAAAGCTATTAAGATCAAATTATCCAGTAATAATAAATTTTATCGTGTGTTTCATAGGGGTCTGGATCGTTTTTTTCTTATACAACATCGCAGAAAAAGGAACCGTCAGCTGCGATCAAGCTGGCAAAGATTTTGTAAACGCAGTTCGCAACGTTATCTCTATTAGTTTATTTAAGCCTCCGAAACAGCAATCATTCAGGATATTTTTATTTATTACCATATGGAGCTTTTTCGCGATGAACTTTGCGACGCAGGCAGCAATAACTTCTTTCTTTAGTGTTTATAAGAGAGGCAAGGAAGTTGATACTTACGACGATATAATCGAAAAAGGTTATGTTATAGAAGGAATGGCGTCCCCCGATGTCATGCTGCCGGACACCGACGAGACATTTAGAAAAATCAACGCAAAGCTGGTACCAATACAGGACTTGTTTGAATGTATTACACATATGACGAATGACAGTCGTAGATTTTGTTTGATAGATTGTTCAGTGGGGCGATATTTAGAACGGAACAGACTCAATGAAAAAGGTGAACAGTATTTGCACGTTGCAAAGGATCAGGTTCACAGGAACTACCTCAATATGATATTTCAAAGGAATTCACCATTCACTGATGAATTTAACAAAAACATGTTGAAGTTCATAGAAGCTGGACTAGTCGATAAGTGGGAGCAATATCGTTATACAGATATCAAATATGAACCACCGGTTAAGTCTTTAGGTCTCGATGACCTCATCGGGGTATTCAAATGTTACTTGTTGTTGATTGGTTTATCCGCTGCAATATTTGTAATCGAAATTATTGCGTTTGTATTGAAACACTTTAAGTCTATTGCAACTGCGAAAATGATTAAATGGCAAAGAACTGTGTTGCTCAAAGCGACTGAGAATTGAAAGCAAGATAGTTTTTTCAGATAGTTCAACGCAAACATTTTTTAATTCTTATAACTAATTACAGATACTCCGCTATGGAGTACATATATAATCAGGTTACTACGAATACGCTATTCCTGCCTAGAATAAAGGTATTGAATTGAAAACGAAGTCAGTAGGTAATTTCAGTACCCACCCCGACGGTTATTTTATTACTCTTATCTTGCTAAGTAGGTACATACCTAATTATTTACGTACATCGTCAGCAACTCATTAAATGTCTCCACTGAAGGGCACGAGCCTACTCGTAAAAGGTGTTGTATAGGCGTTTGCTTTGTTGTCCACGCGGGCCCAGTGCTACTTCACACACACAACTTTGAATGTCTTCGTAGGCGTGCGCATGTTTCCTCACGATGTTTTCCTTTACCGGAAGAGCGTCGGATAAACGTACATACTATTTCGAAAATACATTGGTACATACGTGGCGGGATTTGAACCAGCACCTTCCAGATCGGAAGGCAACAGTCCACACTAATGAGCCACCTATGCTCTCAAGTACATCAAAATTGCAATATTTATGTTAATAGTTACATGGTCGTAGGTACCTATCACTGAGCTACGGTGCTGGTGGTCATGGTTCACAGTTGCAATGTGCAAAAGCTAACGTAGTCAGCTCGCAATGTTATGCAGAACCTCATTCGTTGCTTAGCTGGATACACCCATGGCAACTGAAGTTGGAATATCATTTACCCATAATACAAGTTTCTCGCTTAACTAAGGGCTAGATGGCGCTGTGTGGATGTCAGTGGATATTTAGATAATAATTATTTGTTCCTCCTTCCCACAAACATGGTTACGAGGAAGAAATTTTGTCAACCCATGGTTATCACTAGTCGTGAGTACAAACACTTTTGCGCATAAAATTATCTGTTCTTATTGGTCTAGGTATTTTGAAGTACCTATGCAATACCTTTAAATATTTACAAAAAGAAAAGTATATTGGTATATATATCTCATGCTGGAGCAGCTATATCACGCGTCGAAGGTCATGGCTTACACCGATCTCAACAAACCCTATTTTGTTGGATGGTCAACCCTAGAACAAGTGCAGGAGTACACGTATTTAGGACAGTCATAAAGCTGGGCAGGATTCCATGATGGCAGAGATTGAGCGAAGAATACAGATGGGATGGGCAGCCTTTGGAAAGTTGAAAAACGTACTCAAATCCAAAATCCCCCAATCGCTGAAAAGCAAAATTTTCAATCAGTGCGTGCTCCCGGCCATGACGTACGCTTGTGAGACGTGGACTCTGAGTGTTGGAATGATCCACAAGCTTAAGGTAGCGCAGCGAAACATGGAACGCGCCATGCTTCGAAAACTATTCGCGATTCGGACGAACGAGCTTATCACAACGTACCAAAGTGGTCGACGTGGGTTACCGAGTTGCCAGGTTGAAGTGGGCTTGGGCTGGACATATGTGCCGAAGATATGACGAGCGATGGAGTAAACGAGTTCTGGATTGGACACCCCGCATAGCCAGCAGAAGAAGTGTAGGCAGACCACCCGCCCGATGGTCCGATGATGTCAGGAGATCCTGGCCCAGTTTGGAGAAGGGTGACGGACAACTGTTCCCAGTGAGGAAAGTTGGAGAGGCGTATGCCCAACGGTGGGCGAACACACGCTGAGGAAGAAGATATTTATCTATCCGTTGTCTTTAATTTTATTTAAGCTTTAGGTACTAACCTCGTTAACCTCTACAAGCTCGTTGCTTAAATTAGGCCTAAAAGACGCTGTATTTTGGTAACGTGTTCAAATCTGCATCAGTAATATTAGGTACTAAGGTAGTTAATTTTTAAGTTTAAGAACAATTGAGCTGTGAACATAGCTAAGTATAATTGATGAACTAAATAACATCGTCATTCTAGCTGGGTATTTATTGTATTTAGTTAAGTATATGTAGATACGAGAAATTCCCTACATAATTGTGATGTTTAAATAAATTGTGTTTGGATGATACACAAAAATTATTTTTAAACTTTCTATACCTTAAATTTAAATAAAACTAATATTAAACTGACTCCGTAGTTTAGTGTTCTAAGCCTTGTGTAAATATCATTAATCCAGGGTTCGTGATTATACCACGGAGACCGAATAAATAGTAAAAGTTAAACATTGCATAAAGAAAATACTAGTAGATATATAGGGATGAGATTTTTATAAAAGGACTTCTAGTAGAGTAAGCCATTAAAAATGTATTTATTTTCAACGATCTTCATTTTTGGTCAAACTAATTTGCGTGGTGTGCTAATGAATATAATAAGTGTAGATAATTAAATGTTGGCACTTTAATACCCCTAGTGAGTTCCATTTTATGCACTATTAATTTTTCCATAATAAAACAAATAGGACGGCATGTGTTTTTTATTAATCAAAATTATGCTCAACAATAACACATAATTGGCATTTCTTTGCAACGCAATTTTTGGTTTCATCTTCTTATTATACAAAATCATTTTATTTTATTAAAAAACGTGAATTCACACACAAAATATATCTAGTTCCTACAGAAAGCTTCTTCACTATTTTAAAAATACATCTCATTATGTTAAAAAGTATAGACGTATAATAAAGAATACCTACTAGCTATAAGGCCATCGAATGCAAAAAAATAAATAAGTTTTTAGTCAGAGACAATGAGTGACAAAATGAAACTCATGAAATGTTACGAAGATGTGAAAGTCCCGCTTAATATCAGTAATAATTGGTCTCGTCAAACTTTTTGGCCACTCTGAACTTTGCACAAGACGATGCGCAGTTTACAAAATAAAATTCATACATTTGTACTTGACTATACCTGCGAAGTAAGCACATTGACTATATTCAGTTTTGTCATTTAAATATTTTATTCTGTCATTTAGCATGTCTTTGGTGAATTGTTGTAATGTTAATCAAGTAAGTTATTTTGAAAAAAACAAACTTGGCATTGTTGGTAGATATATCCTTTATCTATGGATGGTACTTCTAGTAGATATAATGTACCTTTTGTTTTTATACCATTTAGAAAAACTTTGCCCGTATACTATATTACAAAAATGTGGTGTGGATCACCCTTATCACTTAGGAATATTGAAATTGGTAAGAACCTTAAGGTTTAAACCTTGGGAGGTACTTCATATACCTACCTATATATGAAATTACAATAATTACGGTCAAGACATTTCGGTGGACTAGGATTCTAAAACTAAATTTTACACATCATGTAAGATAACACTTAGTATTAATACGTGGTGGATCGTAAGTAAAAACACTGTAATTATGATATGGTACTTAATTGTAAGTATACCTAAGTTAAGTTTACATATTTTGTTATTTTTTCAAAATATTTATTTTAGCCTTGTAATAAATTGGTACCTAATTTGTAATTAGTATCAATGGTTTTAAATTAATATAAGTAGATATTTTATACTGTCATATATGTCATGTAATTTAAATAGCTACTCGTTATATCTTTGACAAACACTTTTTTGATATAAAAAGGAAAAATAGAATAGAAGAAATAGAAAAAATACTTAGGTACAAGTGTTTTAAGTAAATAATACAGTAGATACCTAATTAAACTAGTTTTATAAACAAACTTAAATAAGAATAGGCAATGTTAATTTTATACAGTTCTCGAAGCTTTTAATGTGCAAATAATTCGCGGCATTGAAACACAAAATTAACTGACAAACATTTCGTGTTCCACCATTATGAAGGTACTTGAGGATTCTTCTGCTCCTTTGTGTCATGTGAACTTTCTGAAATCAAAATATCGCAAGGCTAAAACATTCACTTAGGTTAATTTATATTTTGGGCAACGTTTTTGTTAGAAGAGAGAGTTTAGCGACTAGATAATCTCTTAAATTAAATATATGTTTCAATCAATAAACTTTTCAATCTGGAAGATTATATTAATAAAATACAATGCTTTTGGGATAGCTAAATGTTTTAGTTAATGAAAATCAAATAAAAAGCTTGAGGTAGGCTTTCTACGTTAACATTTTTAAGTAAATGGATTACTTATTCTAAAAAGTGTTAGTAAATATATCAATCAATAATTAACCTAAGCTTTAAACCCACCTACAGTAAGGATAAATGTAATATTCGGTAAAATTCCTTCTACAAGAAATAAAGACTTACGTAGTCGATCAGCGAAGATCTCTCAACTTCATGCTAGGGTCGTCTGTGGAAGCGGATACCCTGGTGTCTTCTGTGTGGGTGGTGCTGGTCCACGGGTTCTTGCGCGGGTCTGGTGCTGGTGCAGCCAATCCGAACATTGAACGGAATCTGAAAAAAATATTTCTTAAAAAATATACTCGTCAAGATGCAGTGATTTAATTCATGTCCGGATTTCAACTTAAAAGTCGGACACTGAAGAAAATTTCGCCCTATCTTTTCACTGTTTCACTCAAGTTCTTAATTTTCAGATAATAAATATTCCTATACCTAATTCAGCAAACAACATAATACTTTTTTTGTTGTTATGTGACATAAACCTATCTCTTATTAACATTCCCAAAAAAATAAATGTGTGCTTTGGATTTCGTTAATAAATTATTTAGAAAAAATCTTTTTCCAAGTTTTACCGCCTTAAAAAGTTTGCCGCCCTGGGCACTAGCACTGACTGCCCCTAGTGTAAATCCATCACGTTCCATGGTTCATCCGTACAGGACACAAGTACAGTTTTTATACTAAACTATTTAAAAACTAGGCCTAAAGGATTAAAGGATTAGAATAGTTACATGTCCCGCTTTATCAGTGAGTGTTGAACATTAGCCAGAGCTTCATTTTTTATCCGGCAAGATGCATCACGACCCCCATTAAGTGAAAGCGAAGCAAAGTTTGGTCTAGTGTCAGTGTAGTTATTTCAAGTAAATGTTTACTTATGTAATCAAAACGAATGTTCGGGTAAAAATTTCTCAGAATATTATGCTGGAGATAGGTCTGCCTATTCTACGCCAAATATTGTGCTCCTTTGCTTCTCTCATCCAGCCATCACCAGCGACTTTTCACAAGTCGTCGGTCCATGAGACCGGAGATCGTTCTACTTGCCAAGACGCAAGACGTATTCGAATGTGTCCCACTTTAATATTTCCAATTGAGCCGCAGATGTCGTCAATAACTCTTTAAATAGAATACCAATAACTAAGTCGGAATTAAGAGCTAACCGCTCTACGTAATAACTCAAAATAAATCGGACTTGACATAGTTCTGAATTGTTACATTTACCTTTATAATAATTATAATCGGTGACACAATATTATAGCCTTCCTGTCATCCTTCTTATGGCACCATATGGCACAGTAATAGGTACTATCTTGGGCATGCACTTCCATTTCATGCAGCAGTTTTGATACATTTTTTAGTAGTATCTAGAGTGATTGTAATATTTTTCACTTCAGACATTATAATCATCTGTGTATAACTCATTTCGTAACTCAACGTCGAAAAGTTAGGCATGCATTAAATATTCTAATGAACTAAAGTAAGTAGGTAACTTCAACATACTAAAGATAGATCACTACACACAAAACCTTTTTGCGCCTGATTACTCAGTCTTCAACTATTCAACTTGCATTAGCCATCTTGCACACGTCGACTGTCTAGTGTTTATACGTGGTGGTGTTACGTTATGGTATCATGAAGAATGTCTTTAGACAAAATGAAGGCTATAGTTATCCATACATAAAAAAGTTCACAAACTTGCGAAGCATTAAAACCAATGGGAGGCAATAATACATCCTATTGCCTCTTTTATTCGAGCTAGTGTATCGAGGCTTTCCTAGGTCGCTTGTTTTTCGTTCAGAGGTTTACGTTACCAGTACAGTCTCTACTCCAGAACACTTACAAGTCTTTAGTAATTTTCCTAAGAAGTCTACTTCATTGTGTAGCACTATGTATAACCATCATCATCATCATCAGCTCATTAAACGTCCCCACCGAGGGGCACGAGCCTACCCGTATAGGGTGATTAGGCCTTAGTCGTCCACGCGGGCCCAGTGCGGATTGGACGACTTCACACACAACCTTAGAATCTCTTCGCAGGCGTGCATGAAGGTTTCCTCACGATGTTTCCTTCACCGTAAGAGCGTCGGATAACGTACATATTTTCGAAATTCGAATACATGGTACGTGTCGGATTTGAACCTCAGCCCCCTATAGGAAGGCGACAGTCCACACCACTGAGCCACCGACGCTCTCCTACTACTACTACTAGGTACAACCATAAGGTTAGGTAAATACATATTGCTTATACCTACAACGTTATATTTGAGAAAATGCACCATACGAAATTCATCAAGATCAGTTTTGACACACTATTGTTTATTTACGCAGATTAATCCATTTCTGTGTAGATGTTTCAGAGGTGGAATGAGGAGTTTATTTATTGTTGCTTGTCAGGTGCATATCGAAAGATAAGCTTCGGTTAAACACCGTATCTAAAAATAAATGGTATAAAAGGGAATAATGTTTTCGTAAACACACGCGGAATGTTTTACTTAATGATCGGTAAATTAGTTCGTTTTTGTGCCGTGCACAAAAGTGATTTGTGGGTTATCAGATAAGTCTGTTTGGCACGTAGGAAATTTTGCAAGGAATAGAGCATCCGTATTATGAATAACAACCTACTACACCATATATCCCATAGAAAATTTGATTATAATAACGAAACTGAAAAGTGGGGCCTCTATTTGGACCAAAATTTTTATTATTGTTTTTGCCTTTGTTTTGATTTTTTTGCCATACAATTGAACTATTTATATAAGGTACCCGAGTAACTTTTATTCATGCGTATTACCACATATAATATAAAATATACTAGAAGGCTTTGACTAAAAATATCGACGACAGGTCAAATTTCCCACGCGTGATCTGCACTATTATTTATCATGTAGAACAGTTGATTTTAATGTACCTATGAGTAGAACTTGAACCAGCTTGCACCTTAAGTACGGTTTTATGTTCAGTACATATTCCTATCAAACATATCAACTAACTGTCAATTCCAGGAACAAATTGTGCCTTAGATAGCCGGTCACATGACGAACAGTTATCCATCATAAGCGCTGCCTTATCAGCAATCTATGTCGATGTCATATAAAAGCATTTACTGGTTATTCGGACGGCTATCTACATCGAGTATCCATTTCAGGATATCTGGATTCAGAATATCAGGTGAGCATCCTGAGTTTCTGACGTCTCTGTACACTTATAATATACCCTTAAACCAAAGCCTCAATAGAGCTCAAGACCTACTATTAGAAATATATATAACGATACTCTGGTTTATTGCTAATATAGATCGTAGAAATCGGTTATTTCTACACGTCATAACCGTTTTATATTTTCCGCAGAGTATTTGCGGTATACGACAACCCATTTAGAACAAAATACTGGCTCATAAATGAACTGGAAAGCGTGTGCAGGTTCTAACACGAATGAAGCAGTTTGTGAAAATTATTTGCGGCGAGAACTATATTTTTGCTGCATTTCAACACCTTTCTTAAAGTTTTATGCTTTAAAATGTAACGGACCTTAGATTTATTCGTAGCTATTAAAATATTAATTGGACCAAGTGCAATGTCACATAAAATAAGAGAAAAGGAGATGCATCCATTTATAGGTATGGAATTTCATTTATTTAAATTAATCCATCATAAGTTACTCCCATAAATGTAGGTACTGCATAACAGTTTAATTTATTGAATAATCTTAGCAACATGATCTGAGTTTCAAAATATGGTGTCAACAAATACAAGCTATTACTATAACCTTGAAGTCCTCAGCCAATGATGAAAACTAGTAATGGGTCCGGATATCCGGCCAATTAAGTTATGAACTTATGAGACATACGTTTTTTTAGACATAAAATATAGTTGTTTTGAAATTTTGGTGATCTCGTGCGCTTAAGCCGACAAAGTATGACGTCACTGACATGTGAATTACCATACATATTTTCAAACCCATTAGTGATACTGTCTGTAGAATTGGTCCGAGGTGATTGCTACTTGTCTAGACAATGCGAGTGCCACTGGGAGCCCAGGCACAGGGCGTAGATTACGAGGGCGCAAAAATGCCTAAAACAGTGAGGGCTATTATTTTTTCACTTGCTCCTGCTGCCAAATTCAAATGTTGTTTTGACGATACCGGCATGTAAAAATTAGATAAAACATCGCAGTTATTTTTTGGCAGCGTACGAGTGAAGGTCTACATAAATAGGCCTCAGTAATGATAGCTCGGACAGGGTGCAGAAAATGCAATTTACCTCACTATCAAGGATTTTCATAAATCTAACTTGAACCAACACTAAATGCAAAACCACTCACCTCTTTACAGCCAGATTGCGCACCTTCTTCTTCCATACGAAGATGAAGAATATGAAGAATCCGAGTGCAATGTTGGATACATCCACCAGGATCCAGTACCAGTTGGATCCGCCCACCGCGAAACTGATCAGCTCAACTGACCAATTCACGCCCATCACCACGAACAACTTCAAGTACAGTCCGTACCTAGAAGACATGGAAAAGTCTTCACTATCCAATAGGTAATTTACCTGCCATAGTCTTTAGACTTATTCGGTATTGTAATGCCATCTGTTTTGGCAAGATTGAATGAAAATAATTTACGTGGAGTTTAAAAGGTCTTAAAATCATTACAGCCCACAAGAGGAATCCTATGCACGTGGCGGTCTGAAATTCTCGTTAAGCCAGCTGTGGACTAAAAGAATGATGGTACATAAAATATCTATATAGTGTCAATTGAACATTCCATGGAATCACAAGAGTCAATTGCAGAGATAACACTATTGTCTTTAAGATCCATACAGATACATTGTAAAATATTATCCAAATTATACAAAACTTACCTCTGTTTGTCCTTTTTAAGCTTGTCACTCCGAGCGGATTCCGATCCCTTGAGAATAGCGGTTTCCTGGCGGATCGAGCGGATGCGGTAAGATGTCACGGTGAACAACACGATGTTACATACAACCAACACCAGCACCGGAATAAAGAAGTACACCAGCTCGCTCTTCCAGCCTGAACAATATCAAATACATATAGTTTACAGAAATTTAATAAGGAAGCGTTGTTGGGGAGTCAGTAATATTGCATGCGCATTACTAACTTTTGTGTACTCCTGAAAAAAATCTCTACATTTTAAAGCAATATAGGCAAAGGATTCCATATTTATATGGAAGTTTTTGAATAAAGTAGGTACCTACTACAATACCTACATGGAGGTAGAAATTTATGGAGTTTAAGTAGTAAAAGAAAAAGATATGCTCCAACTATTCAATATGAAACATAACTGAAAATAAATCGTGTAATATAAAGCGACATGCGACATTTTAAATTAGCTTATATGCACGTTATTAATGTCGTGTCGAAAGACCTTTTTAATGAAAGCCTGCTAATAAATCAACATTATTCTACCTTTCCGCAATCCAAACGAGGTCAGCGTATTATGTTTCCGTATTTATTCCTAAAGGATTTTCAATTTTTTTACAGTATTATACGGCTCTAGTTTTTACTTCGTCTTTTTGGTGCAAAATTACTGACGTATCATTATGGTAATACTGTTTTAATGAATGGCGTTAATCTCCCAGGTCTGAAGACCCTAGCTAGACGGCTGAACATTCTAGCGGCGGAAGACTTATATGATATTTCAATGATCGTGATGGTGATATAACAGGGCTACTGCAGTTTCGATCTTGCAGCAGTGAAAATGTCTGTTTATTGGCATGGATGTTTCTTTATACCAATTTTATGTTATTCCTACACAAAATGAATGATGATGAGTATGTTTATCTGTTATTACATCCCTTTTTTCCCCAGTTTAATTAGGCTCTTAGTTAAGATTAGGTGAATCTGTGTGTCTGTCCGAGAGAGCCCATTAAAAGTAATAATTGCTTATAAAAAAAAACATAAATGCCAACTTTTTGAAGAAGGTTTGAGACTCGGAACAATAATGCTTTAATTTGTTTTACGTAAATGTTTGGTATATTGGACATGTTTGTAAAAAAAAATCTTTACTTTCAAACCAGCATCGCCTCGCGCCGAATTCCGGTGTGATGAACCCTAGGGGCAGATGTCCGAACTGCATCGCCATGGTGACAGCGGTGAGCACCAACGGTACACCCCAAGCGTACGCGCCGTACAGAAGGAATCGCCTGCGCTCGCGCCGTTTGTTGCTGCTACCACCACGGTAGCCGCTGTACGAGTAATATTTATAATTTTACAACATTTTTTAATTAATAGCAATAATGAAATGTAGGGTACTATGGGTATTTTTTTGTGTTATAAGTATACAGGACGGCCAGGACGCTCACTTGATGGTAAGTGATTCGCCTAACCATGACAGAGCGGAATTGAAGGAGACCAACAACTGATAGACTGTTGGTATCCTTCGTCAATGCCGCACTGCGCCCGTGACTCGAGACAATAAATGTTAGGTCTTTTATACCCGTTAATTTCACAAGCTACAGTGCTCTCATCCCGAAATACAGAAGTGCAAAACACTCCTATTTTACGGGACGATATCTGGCACTGCGGCGGAACCTAGACGACTCGGTACCGAGTCAACAACCTAGTAAAGTTCAGTATGTATTTAAAAAAATACAATAATCAAATAAATGTAGACTGTACTATGGGTACGTAATCATATATCGATTACATTTTAAGAAACAGATTTTTAGAGACTATTAGCAATCAATTTTAATCAATGATGTTATGGTACTTATATCTTTTGTATCTACCTATATTCACAAAAGTATTACCTAGTAAGAAGGGGTTATTTTATTATTACAGACGCGCCAATATTTTCCTTTGTGCCTATTGTACTATGCCTATAGTTAAGCTATAGATCTGACAAGGTCATTAAATTCAAACCAAGATGAAGAGATGATGGCGATTATTTATCATAGGCTGTCAGAGTATAGGACTCAGTGGGAGACCGCCATTTGGAAGACAATATTATTAACGACACAATATTCGGTTTATACATATTACCTTCATTAATATAAAAGCGATAAAGCATTTCCATTAAGGCGGACTTGATAGCGAATTTGTTACTATCATAAAAAGTCGTATGAGACTTACATGCGTAAATGACATAATCACTACATACTCGTAGTATAAAACAAAGTCGCTTTTTTGTCCCCATGTCCCTATATCCCTATGTGCGGTAATCTTGAAAACAACGCAACGGATTTTGATGCGGTTTTTTTTTAAATAGATGGAGTGATTCAAGAGGAAGGTGTATATGTATAATAACATCAATTAAATAGTGGAAAAATACTATAATTTTTCAGGTTTCTAATATGATGTAGTAAATAATTTCATAATTTTCGTTTACATTGCAAACTCAGGCTGAACCCTACAAGATTTATCATAATAATGCACTGAGTATTGATTGATGGTATATATTTATCTCTAATGGATATCCCACAATAACATTTTTTTGTCATTTCCTTTTACGACAAATAATGACCAATTTCGGAAGCGATTTTAACCAATACAGCATTAATCCTTATACAATTAAATACATTGTCGATTTAATATAGATCTATATGGCCCAGCATTAGCCCAGCATGATTTAAATGAATATTTTCGAAGATATTACAGATTAAATTGCGGTACGTAGCGTTTGCGGTGGTAGCGGTCGACCGGGCAAGATCCGATGCATTGCCCGTCGAAGCAGGGGCGGGTCGCTAGTATTTTTAAAATACATACTATAAATAAAACAGCGCAACAAGATCATTGTAGCACAAGACCATATCTTACTCAAGATTAAGACTACCCTAACTACTCGTTCATAAAATCCAAATTTTTAGGGACCGGTAAGCGTGGAAATCATTAGGGGACGGCCTTCGTACGGCAATGAAGTACATGTTACGCTATAATGAATATACTATCCATGTACATAAATAGTATTGTTTTACGTCCATAAAACTTGGTCACAAATATTTTATAACGGTCAAATACGAGTTGAATGACGATCCTTATTATGACGCTTTAAGACGTCTACGCCTCTGTTATAGGTCTTTTTCATTTTGTGTACGCTTAAACCATTTTACTGCGTTTTTACGTATGCTGCATGCAATTATGTTTTTGTAAATATAATATGTATGAGACAGTCATTAAAAAGGCGGCATGGATATTTACTTGGCCCGAGTTAAGTTGTAGAGGCTTAAAAGAAACAATTCGTAGCTGCAATTTGCTCGTAGCTATAATTTTTCTACAATTTTATCTGCTGTAGCATACACGTTATATCGTAGTCAGAATGCAACCTCGCGAGTATTCCAATGCAACCAAACAATGTATGTTAACTTTTGTTTGGTTTATTATCTGACCTGGAAAGTAAGTCCACTTGATTACACTTTTACATAAAGTATTTAATATTATCTTTAAAATATTGTAAACTATTGAGTTAATTAAACACTTCATCATCATCATCAACCTATAAGGGCCTACTGCTGGGCATAGGCCTTCGCATACAGCATAGCTAGATTTGGCCGTAAACCACCATGCGGGCACAATGCGAATTGGTGGGTGTTAACGACTACCAACCTAAGAATATAGCCAGGACATCCATCCTGCTTCGGCCATCGCCATCCATTCAGTCATTAAGCCATCGGGCTTAGCGTGTTCTGTGAAGCACAGACTTATGTTTCTTTTCGGGTGATTCAGCCTGCAATGTCCTAACTAATGCTTCCCTCGGGATTCGAACCCACGACCTCCGCGTCACAAAGCTGAATGCTGTACCCACTAGACGACGGAGGCAGTAAACATCTATGATACGAACATGGCGGTCACTTAATAGTTCAAATCATGGGAGTCGTCAAATTGGGTTGACGGTAGGCAAATCCAACAGCTGTACTGTAATATTATTAGCTGTATATATTTTATATAATTATCAGCTCATAAAACGTCCCTACCGAGGGACACGAATCTACCCGTAAAGGGTGGATAGGCCTAGTCGTCCACGCGGGCCCAATGCGGATTGGCCGACACGCGCTCAAACTTTGAATTCTTTATAGGTGTGCGCAGGTTTACTCACGATGTTTTCGTTCACCATAAGAACGTCGTTTAAACGTACATTTAATTTCGAAAATCCATTGGTACGTACTTAGGTCAATATTATTTTGGGTGCTTCGGTTGGTACGTCAAGCCGTTAGACCCGGTTATTTTGTTAGGATCGTAGTTATTATCACCAATCTGCATTGAGCCCGCGTGTTAGGTTACGTCTAGGCTTGCCAATGTATTTTAAAGAAATAAGTATGAGGTCTGTGACGAATATTTAACAGTATTGTAGAAACATTAACAGTATTTTACTTATTTAATAATTTAAATAATATTTTTAAGACCTTCTCGCACAAATGAACAATCTTTTGAAAAAAAATGCTTCTCTAAAATTATAACTCAAATCAAAATAAATAAAGAACATTTTTTTTTATTCGAAAAATAGATGTTCTATCTCTGTCCTTCCGCCACTTGGCATTAATTACTAATGTGACATGATAATGTGTTTGCATGCAGACACAGTATTTCGTGTACTTTATTTGTGTTCAACAGGAAAAAGTATAGTATAGCTCCTCATAGGTACGCCTAAGAGGAGGCTTAGGAAAGCCTTTGGCCCTGCAATGGGACGTGGTAGATTGGTTGGTGATGTATATAACAAAGATTTTAAAAAAATATTAATGCTAATCTCAAAGGGGTTGGCGTAATAATTTATTAAAAAAAAAAACGAGAAGTTATAAACACCTTACCAGTGAGTTTGCTGCATAGACGTCATGCTCGCGGGTCTTTATCCATAAAGCAGCATAAACAATACAAATGCATGTATAGGAGTAAAGGAAAAAGCAATTCAAACCAATTACTAATTTAATTATATTCAAAATATCATATGTAATGCTGAGAGAACTTTATAAACAAATGAGTTAATAAAAAAAAGTTTATTATCTAGAGATGCAGATTATTATCAATATAAATAGGAGAGTCCAGTTAAATGGTAGTTTACGATTGAAAAGGTAATGAATCAAACAGTTTTTGAGGGGAACGAAAAGCAGCATTTTGTTCCATAAACCTAATATTTTATGCCTACTGCTACCTCTGACACGCTTCGTTTCACCACGAATCCTCAAGTTTGGATTGTAGACTAGCGCTTTTATTTTGAAAAGTTTCAATGTTATTATACACTTTACATTTTAGGCTCTATGATACATCAATACTTTCACTGGCTTCAATCAATATACTCTTAGACACTGTTTGTCTGACTAAAAACATATTTATTTAAGGTAAAAGAGACGATTCATCTAATGATAGGTGATATCGCTAGAGATGTACAAAATGGTTTGAAATAGTATGTAAATACTAAACGAAAAATATAATAAAATGAAAAATATTTTGCGTCTTGTATATCAAATGCTAAATGCAAAATAGGGTTAAGTTAGAAAAAGCCATTTTCTAACTCGCCCAAATACCTGTGAAAAATGATTTATTTGGTTAAAACTATAAGCAAATAACGAGGTAGATGTTATCTACCATATAATAAAATCATAAAATAATAAAAACTGCGAAAATGATAAAATTATTAGAAAAGTATCAATTGCTGATTTCTACAAAATACTACAATACTACTAAAACCACAGACATCAGAATATACATTAGACTGGACAAGCCGCCAAGTTTATAGGCAGTCCCAGTGTCGCAATTTCTTTTCGGTTCTTACCTGTGAAAATTATTATATTTCTTGGTAAATTTACTGATTCATTGCGATGATGGTATGTTACAATTGCACAGGA
The DNA here is from genome assembly GCA_019425675.1 of Leucinodes orbonalis. Lineage (NCBI taxonomy): Eukaryota > Metazoa > Arthropoda > Insecta > Lepidoptera > Crambidae > Leucinodes > Leucinodes orbonalis. Next base: position 47,313 of record PQWD01009205.1, read on the forward strand.
TGGCATTTTGGAAAAAAACGGTAATTCTTCTAATATTCGTGCGTCTTGACTCGTCTCACAGAGCGTAAACTGGTAGCCAGTGTATGCTCAGCTTACAGTTGTCGCACTTTAAACGCGGCTTGCCCATCTCCTATTGGGAAATCTGTGACTAAAACTATTTAAAGCTACTAATAGATTTCACTGCATAAAAGGTAACTGTATCTACCTTCAACTACTTGTTCAGTTATTAATGTTGTCGTGACTGCCTTTAGCTTTGGTACAAGATTTTGATTTCAACTGCTTAGCAGTAGTTCCTTTCGCCACAATATCTTCCTATTTAAGTATAACAATAGCTCGCTCTTTAAGTCCTATTTACGAACTATTGTTAATGTTATGGCGGGGAAAACAATAGATTAAATCTATGGGCATAAACTCCCGCCAAACAATAAATCTAATAGATTCCTAACAACAAACACATAATTAAGTAGTTTTCATATTCGTAAAGTATTTACTGTAGACATTTTACGTGAACACAGACAGCATTTAAAAATGGTGGTCCTACCCATTGTAAGTATATGATAAAGGAAGAATTTTGAAGATACTTTTAGGAAAATCGGTGTAGGGATTTTCTATGTATAAATGTCAAAAGCGGTCTCCAAATATATATCTCATAGTAGATATATATTTGGAGAACTTGGGAACTAGTAATTTCCTAAAATTATCGACAAACAGCTGAAATTATCAACTACCATCAAAACAAAATAAGTAAAACTGGAAAGCAGATCTCTATTTAAGTCCTATTAACGAACCAATGTTAATGTTATCGCGGGGAAAACAATAAATTTATTGTTTGTCGGGAGTTTATGCCCCACAATCAATCTTTCAAAGCCCCACATCAATCTTTCAATGATGTATACGTCCAGAAATTCGATTTATTAAATGGTGTCGAGTCGGGCGACCGTCCATTTAATTTTAAAAAATGCAAACGTACTTACGTAGGGTAATGGTTTAAGGTTATTTTATTCGTTTAGAAGAGTTTCACGTAAATACCTTTTTTATGAAACCTATTCAAGGCTTAGGTATTTTTTTCTTTGTCGGCGGGGTTTTTTATTTTTTAAATTGAATTTTTATTAAATATTAAACAGTCCAAATACTTTGTATTAACTTACCTGATTACAAGGAAACCAAATAAAAAGTAAGTACCTAGTTGAAATCATTGTTAAATCAATGGTTGAAGTTGTTCATAGATCAAAAGATATTCTTTCACGGACTCTCATGCATACATTCGCATGACATTTTTTTTCACTTTACGATATTACTGCTCCTTCACAACTTTAAGGGTATCCAATGTAATATAATGATGAAAGGAAGCAAGATTCACAATGTACTATATTATTAAAAACTAGTTACCAATAAGTGAGATATCACTCGCATAGAATTATAAAAATTACGTATATAACTAGGTAAGCTTCTAACTAATTATATACTTTTCATAAACTCATTCTAAATAAGCTACTTTTGAAAAAGTACTCTAACATTGTAAGATTTGTAATAAAAACTATATTATTTACAACAACTATAGACTGTAGCATTCTGTTATTCGAAGCTTGTTAACAAGACAATTCATTTATCGCATTTTTTTTTAAACTAATACTACAAACAAGAATTGTATAATAATTTATTGTTATTGGCATTTATCCGGTTTTTTATAAAATTTTGAATATTTTCATTTTTTTACGCTGCATATTATATTTGGTAAACGTAAAAAAGATTCAATGTCATGTTTTTTAAAAATAAACATGCCATCGACCAGCATTTAATTCCTTTTTTTTGTTTTTATATTTGAATTATTTTGGTAACCAACTTCGAGTGTCCAACAGTAAAAATAAACCGACAACATCTAAGGTTACTGCTTTACCAGCATTACAGACATGCCAATTACGGAGACACACATATGCACCTACAGTCGGATGCTGGTACCGGGTGGGGCAGGCGTCACTGATCTGTAATGCATGGTTTTTACTCTGATTTATTAGATTACATCTAAAATTTATAAATATTCACGATTTATATTAAGATTAAATTTACAATTTATTTTTTAGATTTTTTTAAATAGAAAATTAGCATTTTTATCTCATGGGTGTGAACTGTTTGTTGCCTTCTGATCGGGAGGTTGTAGGTTCAAATCTAGCCATGTACCAATGTCTCCGAGATCAATGCATTTTCGAAATTATATGTACGTTTATCCGACGCTCTTACGGTGAAGGAAAACTGCGCACGCCTATGATGAGATTCGAGGATTGTGTGTGAAGTCGGCCAATCCGCGCTAGACCTTCGTGAACGACTAAGGCCTACCTTTATGGGTAGGCTCGTGCCCATCGGTGGGGACGTTTATGAGCTGATGGTGATTTAAGATCAGCAGTCAATATTTTAAATAGTTGTAGTAATATGTCGACAGGCGAAAATTTAAAATACTGTTATTATCAACATTATTTTGTTTTTTACTTAATATCCAGTGACAAGTTTAACACTAAATTAGACATTAACTAGAGTTGTGGACATAACAAACCTTAATTAAAGCCCAATGTTTGAGCGGGCTACACAAGCCTTCACCCCAAAGACGAACAAATATAATTCATTAGTAAACAGTCTGTCTATTTAAGTGAAAAAACGAAACTTTTAAACCTTTTCTTTGCAGGTCAGCCATTGCTTAAAGTTTATTTGTAATATTGGTAACATACAATTATCACTCGGCTGTATAATGTATGCCTTAGAAGAATTTTAAATTGAGAAGCAAAAGTGAACCACTTATTTAATATTTGTCAACTCTTGTTTGTTCTCGAGTTATGTTTAAACACATATTTGGTATGTTCCGTTTCCTAGTACGGACCATAGCGTATTAACTACAAACAAAACTTTGATAAAGCCCGAGTGCTACATTATTTTCAAAATGCGTTATAAGCAGGTTAGATTACGACAGTAGGTGTTAGTTTAAATATAAAAAAAAAAAGTTTATTCCCTATTTTGTTTTATAAAAACGAGAAACTTGCGGCTAAGTTAAAAGTAATTTCCAAAAAAAATATAATTATAATAAAGATAAAGTTAGTAAATACTAGAAAATAAAAAATTAATATATGAAACAGATTTCATACAGTCTGTTTTTTTTTAAATTAATGTTTAAAATTTAATTAATATATAGAAATTTTTATAAAATTATTAGTTAGAATCAGAACTCTGTTATTTTTTATCAATAGCAAAATTAAGTACTAGGATAGTTATAGAGATTTCAACAGAATACCTGAATGTTCTCCAGATGTCAAAACACATGACGTTCAGCCAAAAGAAGCTTGTCTGAAGTAGTAGACGATAAATGCTGAAACAAAGAAACAAAAGGGGGTGATTTCTAAATTTGTAGAAAAAGTTACATTTACAGACAATGTACTTAGTACCTATTTCAAAATAAATCAAAATAATTTCTTACATCGAATCCAACAAGATAAAAACAGAATCTAAAATTATATTTTGCAATGATTCCCGCTTGAAAATTTAGTGGTAGTAACAATACAAAATCTTTTTTTGCAGGACTTCCACCATTATAAATTATAGCTTGGGAATAGAAAAACAAGTTAAAACGATATACAACAAAATATTGCTTAGGCAAAATAATCTTAAGCAATACCCGCCTTTAGCAAATATTTACAGACCAATGTTAGTACGGTCTGTCATAAAATTTGTTCACGGAATTCACGTGTTTAAGTACCTTACATACGAGGAGACTAAATTGTGAAACCGATGTATTACAAACTTTTAATGCATCGAATAATTATAATAATTTAAATTACCTAATTCAAAGCTACAGACCTCTTTTGTGTGTTGGTAAGAAATTATAAGAAAAAACATGAAACGAGGTACACACAAGGAGGATACTCTCAATATCTTCTGGTTGGTCCTAGGGGTACTGAAATCAAGTAATTTCCCCCTTAGGACAGTACACAATATACGACTACATAGAATAATGAAGATACCTACATTAATTAATATTTATGACACGAGGATCGTTAATATTAAAATGTTGTTTACAAAGAAAGCAAAAAAGAACGTGAACGAGGATTTGCCATTACGTAGCGTTGTACGAATTAGTCCAAAAGATTTATTGTTTCAGCATAAATCTAATCTGCTTAAGTATTATAAAATATTATATTATTTCTGCGATATAACATTGACCATATGTATATCTCATTTTAAAAACGTGGCAACCAATATTTTTCCAAGCTATAATTTTAAAAGTGTGAAAGGCAGTTAACATAACTGGATACTGTTAGCACATCTTTATGGCTCAAGTAAGTAAGGACCCCCCCCCTCTCCCACCATTACTTCGGTCTTTTAAGTACTTTGTTGATTTTTGCTGGTCAAAGGTTTTGGTGGAACAAAAGAAAGTTTGAACAATAACAGATCAAGAAAGGGGCAAACAAAAGGATGATATCCCATTAACATTAGCAACTCGCTTAGTACATAGCCAGAGGATTTATCCGCCCGTACTTTAGATTAATGCCTAATATTTGATCAGATATGTATAATTCGCATTTCTCGGTATTTATCACGAATTTTGGCTTTAACCACCGCAAAACCACAAAGCACCTTCAAAGAAAGAACGTATTAGGTACCACCATCAAATGCATTTTAAGTACAAAAACATCTTAGCGCTTCTTAGCAAGTTACAAAGTACACCTAAATTCAGTTTTCTATAATAACAATTCAGGTTTATAAAGCGTTTATTAATCTATCGCATACCATAAATTTAAAATGTGCTGAAGCACCAAAGCAGGTTGAACCACCTAATGCTGATGGTAGTGGTATCTAATGTCATGTGTACTAATAGAACAATAATGCAGGAGTGAGATCAGAGTTTAGTAACTAACTTGTGACATGAAGTTGTATTGATGTAACTCCTGTTCACATCATACTGTAGTTGCACAGCCAGTAGGTACTTACCTTTCAGTATCCATGGGTATACGAATGGGTACTTATGTATAGAGAGAGTGAAACTCAGGTCAAAATCAAAGGAACGCTGTGCAGAAGATTTTCTAATGTGTCTGGTTTCCTGGATACAGGGACCACGTGAGTGGCACGCTTGTTTGCCTTTTATTTAGTAAAAAACACACACATACTCCGGTAAATTAAAACAGACACGTGCATGCTTACAATATTTATATTTCGCAGTATCTTATCCTATGACTTAATGTTTTTTATTACCAACACCAAATCAATCGTTAACCAACATCTTTGGTAGTACTGGAATTGATCCTAGTCCTATTCCCGTCGTAGTCCTAATATTAAGTCAATTAACAGTTGATTTGGAGAAATAGAATCTAGACAGAGCGTAGGAGATACTTCCAATGTACCTAATGAGTTAATGGACCTCGTAATAGTGGACTTGATATGACGAAATTGATATACATATGTAAGTATGTGATTACTTAAAAATCGAATCTAATTATATAGATTTTATTTTTTATTTATTTATTTTGAAATACCCCATGGGTCAAAATATAAGTGGCCATTTAACTATTTGATTTTAGGGTTATTTTAGAGTATACTTTTTTCAAATTGTACATTCGAGTGGAACGCTAGAAGTGTCATGATGAGTTAATCCAATACGATTTATGAGGCTAAATGGACTTAGGCCTTGTAGTATAGTTATAAATGTAAAAATCACTTTTAATTTCATAATTAAAAACACATAATTCTATTAATTCATTTGATAGCAAAGTCCATAACTGAAATATTCCATAAAAATATGACCTAGAGCGCTTCAAACTAATCACCATAATAACAACAAACGCTGTCATGTTAATTAAATGAAATACAATAGAGCATCGTGGTGCGGCACATTACGTGTACGGAACTCCGCACCCAGCCACTTTTGTACTGAGACTCTGTATTCATAGCATTATCAGGCAAGGAACTCTGAATTCTTCTCTTTAACGAGTAGGTAAAAAGAAGAGCATTTTTTCCAGCTGTTGTTCCTTCTACGAGTAAGTGCGTGCAAGTTATGAATGCAGTGGGTGGAGCTATTAGCCAATCTAGTTTGTTGAACGCAAATTCACAGACAGACGCATACACCCTCACACACACATATATAAGCACGCGCTACAATCTGAATCTATGCTGTTACATTTAGTCACACACATACAAATCTATACAATAATAATATTGTCGTCACTATCACTAGGTGGGCTGCGTATATCTTAATGAATTATTTTAATATACTCATAGTAATTTGAAAAATGGATTTTGTCGCTGCCTAATAAAACACATCGTGTCAACAATACTTAGTATCCCGGTACTATAGCCACCGCAACCAAATAAAGTTCCGTTACACCAGCTAATTAATTTTCCTAGATGCATTTAATTTGCGGATGAATTAGCGTTGATTAGGGCGTGGGACGCAATTATTCAGCTTTCAAAGCTGACCGGATGACCAACATAAAAGTGATTCATATTCGTAGTATATATTAATCATAAATGATAAAAACTTTTTGTTAGTAATTATTAATTATACCCTAATGATTTCCACGCGGACCGTTCCCTAACAGTATTAGATGAACAATAAACTAACTAAAAATATAATATTTATATATATATATTTTTATATCTGATGGCTTACTCTTGAGCANGGACGCCCTGCCGCCCGATGGACCGACGACTTGTAAAAGGTCGCTAGTGGAGACATGATTCGTAAAACAGAGGACCAGGATATTTGGCGATAAATGCGATAGGTTGAAGAAAGATAGAGATGGATCTCTTACTTTGTTGCATGGAAAAATTGACGGAAAAACTACATTTTTTATTTTTTATATCTAATGGGCTTATTCTTGAGCACAGACTATCCTATGGGAAGAGACGTGCTCTAAAATGGAGCGAGCTTGCCCAGAAAAGCCTATTCACTCGTTTTTTGAATGCCACGAGGTTGTAAGTGGCCGGAAACACAAACGCAGGGAGGTCATTCCATTCCCTAGCTGTACGCATAATGAAAGAAGACGCAAAACGCTTAGTCCGAATGCGGGGAACGTCAACTACAAACGGATGAAATTTTGCAGTTCGCCTTGATAACCTATGGTGAAAGGGTGACGATGGGAAAGTGCGTGGAGCTCGGAAGAACACTCACCAAAGTAGAGCCTGTAAAAAACTGACAAACATGTTACTTTACGGCGGTGGGATAAGCTCTGCAGTTTAGAATTAACGAGCGCCTGATCGCCAATGAGTTTTCTGGCTCTGCGATCGATTGAGTCCAAAGTAGCAAGATGACATTTTGCTGAACCATCCCAAAGATGACTGCAGTACTCCATGTTAGGTCGGACTTGAGCTTTGTATAAAGTAAGAAGCTGACCTGGTTTGAAGTACCGCTTCACCCTATTTAGGATGCCCAACTTCTTTGAGGCTATTTGAGCTTTGGACTCAATGTTTTTGCTGAAGTTAAGGTCACTCGTCAACTCCACGCCAAGCAAGTTCAGTTCATCAGTCACAGGGATAAACGTGTCACGAAAAGACGGTGTAGTGTTAAATGCACTTTTTTTGGCTGAAAACAAACAGGCCTGGGTTTTGGCAGCATTGAACTCAACCAAATTATCATCACCCAGGCAGCAATTGATTCCAAAGTTCGATCAATGCGCGCTACCATTGCCATCCTCAAGGTTTGAACCTCACTACCGCAAGCCTTTGCACTTGAAAAGTATCTCTCTGAGACAGTACTATCATCTGCATAGCCAACAATACCTGGAATAAGTAGGTCATTGATGTGCAACAGGAAAAACGTCCAGAGAGAACTGATCCTGAGGAACACCGGCATTAATCTGAAAATGATCAGAAGAGCAACCATCTAGAACCACTCTGATTGAACGATTACTAAGAAAATCAGATATCCAGTTACATAGGCCTGCAGGAATCCATAGGCTGGAAGTTTGTTAAGCAAGCCCGCATGCCAAACCTTATCAAATGCCTTGGTTATATCAAGCGATACGGATAGAGCTTCGCCATGATTCTCCAAAGCTTCGCTCCAGGTATGCGTAACATATACAAGTAGATCACCAGTAGAACGCCCTTGTCTAAAGCCGTATTGGTGGTCACTCAGTAAATCATTACTTTCCAAATATGCTAGTAATTTGGTATTCAGAATTCTCTACCTACCAAGAAAGTGAAATCACAACACCAGAAAATTGCCATTTCAACTTGTCGTGTCCTATACTTGTTTATTTTCCAACCGGTATTTATGCAAACTTCTTTGAACCTTAAAATGTATACAAGTGAAATAAGGCAAAGTTATTCCCGACAATCTAAACTTAGGTTCAAACGTCGTTGTTCTGACAGAAGAGGAAGTTACGCGACACGTTGCCGCACCCTGACAAGCACGTAATTGGTTTTAAACTTTCATACAATATATGTGGAAGTCATGTCAAACTGGTAAGAAATGTATGCAGCATTCGCACACAAAGTTATGAGAATTTACAAAGCGAAATAAATACTGTTGTCTCGGGTGACGGGCGCAGTGCGGCGATGATAGAGAATAAATACTGTTGTCTCGGGTGACGGGCGCAGTGCGGCGATGATAGAGAATAAATACTGTTGTCTCGGGTGACGGGCGCAGTGCGGCGATGATAGAGAATAAATACTGTTGTCTCGGGTGACGGGCGCAGTGCGGCGATGATAGAGAATAAATACTGTTGTCTCGGTGACGGGCGCAGTGCGGCGATGATAGAGATAAATACTGTTGTCTCGGGTGACGGGCGCAGTGCGGCGATGATAGAGAATAAATACTGTTGTCTCGGGTGACGGGCGCAGTGCGGCGATGATAGAGAATAAATACTGTTGTCTCGGGTGACGGGCGCAGTGCGGCGATGATAGAGAATAAATACTGTTGTCTCGGGTGACGGGCGCAGTGCGGCGATGATAGAGAATAAATACTGTTGTCTCGGGTGACGGGCGCAGTGCGGCGATGATAGAGAATAAATACTGTTGTCTCGGGTGACGGGCGCAGTGCGGCGATGATAGAGAATAAATACTGTTGTCTCGGGTGACGGGCGCAGTGCGGCGATGATAGAGAATAAATACTGTTGTCTCGGGTGACGGGCGCAGTGCGGCGATGATAGAGAATAAAAACTGCCTATCAGTTGTTGGTCTCATTCAATGCCGCTCTGTCATGATCAGGCGTATTACTCACCATCGGGAGATCATCTAGGTAGGCCGTCCTGTTCACTTCTAACATTAAAAAAAATACTACATTGAGGTTTATATAACGGAAATACCATAAAGGCTAATTTTAATTTATTTAAACACATACCTAATACATCATCATCATCATATCATCAGCTTATTAATTGCGTCCCCACCGAGGGGCACGAGCCTACCCGTATAAGGGTGATTAGGCCTCAGTCGTCCACGCGGGCCCAGTGCGGATTGGACGACTTCACACACAACCTTCGAATCTCTTCGCAGGCGTACATGAAGGTTTCCTCACGATGTTTTCCTTCACCGTAAGAGCGTCGGATAACGTACATATATTTTCGAAATTCGAAAACACATTGGTACGTGTCGGGGTTTGAACCTCAGCCCTCCCGGTAGGAAGGCGACAGTCTGCACCACTGAGCCACCGACGCTCCTAATACAATAGCATATTTTAATTTAGTATTTTTTTATGAAGATATTTTGTATTGTTTTATATAAATATTTTGATAGCAAATAATATGATTCTGCACAAAACTCATTTTTTTTTAAAGCGTGACTACTGAGTTTCTTGCTGGATTCTTCCCAGTGGAAAACTGCCGTCCGAACTAGCGGTAGTTTTAGTTGACAGTCTTAAGTGTTCTGTAAGGACCTAAACTGAATAAACACCTATCATTTTCATTTTGTTCGACTAGTCATTGATATCCCTTACACGGATTTAAAAAAACTTTTACTGACTGGTCCTATATTGAATGAAAAATGATGGAATTAGGATTCCAAAATGAATACTATTCAACCTTTTGCAGTCCACTGCTGGACATAGGCCTCCCCCACTTTGCGCCAGATATCACGGCGGTCCTCCGCTATTTTCATCCAGCCTCCACCAGCGACCTTGAAAATGAATCTTTACATGAAATCAATGAATGTTGCTGAAAGCAGTTAAATGTTTTGAAGACGATTTTATTTGGTAAAATAGTGTTTTTAATAAATGCTTAAGAGGTACGTACTGCCACAGCGGTATCAATGAGCAGGTATAAAGGCTTGTATGTGTGCTCGACGCGCGCTCGATACACGAATATTTTGCGTTTGCACACCCGACGCGCTTCAATCACCATCTGCAAAGGAAACAATATTATACAGTTAATAAATATCCATTGACCTGACATTCACACTGTGCAATTTAAGCAAGAAGCTTTTAGTATGGGTACTAAACAACAGATAAACATACGTGTGTATTTTTTTATAAACACATAAAGTTGATTCATAGAACACCCAAAAAATACAAATATCATGCCTTGGAAAAATACTGACGGAGTCTCGCTAGCAAAAAAAGTGTCAAAATTCGGCCAATTTTTGTATGAAAAACCGCAAAATTTTAAGACATTAGGCGCTCATCTGTCAACAGAGCTGTAGAAGGATTATGTAGGAAACAAATATAAAAAGCATGGCCTGTGTTGTAAAATGATGCGAAAACTGCAGTGAGCAAAAGAAAAACAATCATGAAATCATATCATAGGTGAATGAATAATTCGACTAGATATTTTTCAAAAAAAAAAAAAAAATTTATCCTAAAATATTTGTCAAAACGACATTATAGACAACACATGTTATTTAGCGGACACATTTTTGTGTTTATGGCAGTCAGTCCGTATTTTTTATACCATCCATGCATCATAATGCATGGACGTATAAAAAATACGGACGGACTTGACTTTGGACTTGTATGCGTACATACAAATGTTTGTATTCTCTGAGGATGGAACACAGAACCCTTAGTGCGATAGTGTTATTTCTCTTCTTGCTGGAATCCTTGTGGTTAATACAATGATGTAAAAAGTATGGGTTTGTGATATTTTGTTACAAACAACTGAAAAAAGTGTTCCGAATACAGCGACAGCACACATACACATTATTTCAAATGAGACCTAAACAAAGAGCCTACAACTGTATTTTCTTCGGCGGTTCGTTTTTGAGGCACGGGTGGCATCTACCTTCCTATATAGAGAATATCATTGAATAAATAACATCAATTTATTTTAGATTTTGATGTTTATCTATAGAAAATCTTATTTTTTTAAATATACGACAAATTTATCCAACGTCAGGCGTTAAAAGACATGACGGAATGCGTGCCAGAACTATAAGCCTTCACAAGCTAACCACGCCGTCCAAGGCTTAAGGACTCAACGCTTTAAGCTGCCTGTGGAATTAATTAAGCGGCAAAATCGACAGGGTCGGCCTCGGGCCACTACCACGTCTTATTATTCGCGTTTCGCAAACTTAGAGCGTTGCGATTTGGAACGTTTACGAGGTTACGGATTAGCGCGATTATTGAGAGCGGGTTAACATCTGAAAGACGGGCGTTAATCGTGGAGATTATACCTAGAAATATTTATTAGTCATTTATTTATTATAGACGACCCATTTGGTGTAATGATTATGGTGTCAGCTACTACACCAAGGGTTCTGGGTTCGATCCCCAGGGTGTACAAAACTATGTATGTATGAACATGTCTGTTTGTATTGGTCTGGGTGTTTTATATGTATAATGTGTTTTCACAAAAAAGGCTTCACGCTTAATTTGGGGCTGGATGGCACTGTGTGAATGTCAATGCATATTAATTATTTTATATTTGTTTGGGATTACTGTCAGGAACATATAGAGGACAGGACATATAGAACCGATGGCAGATGCAGACGAGTTTTGGGGCGAAGATCGCGATATGGCCAGTGTAACGTAGTAAAGTAAAATTTATTCAGAAAAAAATTACAACATTCATTGTTAAACAAAATTAAAAACCATAATTTTAAATTAACGCAATTGCACTGAATGGAATACTCAGCGTAGTCAGAACAACCACAGGATGTCCCGACGTTGGTCTTCCGTAGACACCGTTGATGAGGTAAGAGGAGCCAATAAGCTGCGTCTGGCGCAGAATACGGACCTATACCCAGCAATGGACTGCAATAATTTGAACAAATTCATTTGAAGAACAATGAACGGATTAGGCCAAACAAATTCACTTACGAATGTCAAACAAAATTCCTAAGTATTGCTGTAAATTGTATATAGTTCGAGCTGGCGTAATGCCAGTCACTTATTCTTTGTGGCATCGGCAAGGACGACCTTCAATGTGCTGTTCGTCTTTTTTATTATTGCGTCTTGGCATATTTACGTCTTATCCTTACCCTTTGTATGGCGTGCACGTATTATTTCAACTTCTCTCTGCTTTCAACTTTAACAATAAAGATCTAGGGTTCAACGTATTTTATGTAATATAATAAATAAATGAGACGGTTAGTGCGCTCACCTGGTGGTAAGTGATACGCCTGACCATGACATATGCATTGTTGAAGAAATTTTATAACAATAACTAATCTTTTTTTTCGTTAACGCTGCCCTGCGATCGTCACCCGAGACGACATATGTTAGGTCTCTTATATCCGGTAATAATTTAATGGAGAGCAAATTACAGGACATTTGTGAAATTAACAACTGTTGTATTGAGATCCCCTTTTCAGGATCATAGGTATCACCGAAAGATTGATTAATTGAATTCCTATGCAACCTATGGCATATGGCACTGCTGGACAAAGGTTTCCCTCATTTATTGAAAATATATTATTAAAATATCACACCATTACCATCATCAGCCAATAACGGCCTACTGCAGGTCTTTCCTCTCAGTATAGCCATGGGGAGTTTCAAAAATGGGAACAAAGGGATTCGGCAAAGTAACCGCCTCACGCCAAAGCTTCAATCTCTCGATTTTAGGATCCATGTACAAAGGCTCGACACACTTGAGAAAACTTTTACGGCTTTTCAACCTATCCTGGACTTGCACGTAATTATGCATGGGGTGTCGAGCGTCATTGTCCATTTTAGCTCTCTCAAGTGAGCCAGCCACACATCTACGGATACTCGGAGGCGCAATGCCCGCTAGTGGGTATTATAAGGCCAACGGAGTCGGCTTTAGACAGCCTGTTATAATTCGACATGTCTCGTTCAACGCAACATCTACCGATTTCGCATGTGCCGATCGGCTCCAAACCGGACCCGCATACTCACCCGCGGAAAAAGAACTCGGCCGGCCTTGATTTGGACTGTCTTTGTGGAGCGGCCCAAACGATGATTCACCTTATGTCGTGTCCTGCTTGCCCAAGTAGCTGTTCTCTGCAGGATTTGATGTCGGCTGCGGACAGCGCTGCTGCCGTGGCTAGCTTTTGGGCTTCTACAGTTTAATTGTTTTTGCTATCGATACGCTAAGAAGAAGAAGATGGGGAGTTTGGGCCGTAGCTCACTTCGCGGGGCCAATGCGGAGTGGTGGGAGTTAACAACTACCATACTAAAATTGTAGCCGGGCCCGACGGCGTTACGTGCCCTACGAAGCACAAAATCTTCTTTCTTATAAGAAAATCAGGTGTTTTAGCCTGCAATAATCTAACTAAACTACGAAAAATCGCACAAAGTGAATTTCACTGTGTAGTCTGCCCGCGGGAATCGAACCCACGACTCCCTGATCACCAGGGCAGAGCAGCGATTTTAATAATGTAAATAACACGACTCCCGGTTATTGCGGTAAACAGCATCGCTATATATCTTGCGGTTGAAAAATCACCGCGCGAGACAAATAGCATCGTCCAGTGTTGCCGAGCTATCGATAGTTTGACTATCGATAGGCGACGTTGAAAATCATCTATACTATGGATAAGCCTATCGATATTGTCAATACTACCGATAATGGCAAAACTAACGATACTAACGACATAGTCAATGCTAACGATGTCGTTAATACTATCGATACAATCAATACTATCGACACTACCGATATTGGCAATACCATAGATACTTACGATATCGTCACTACCATCGATATTCTCAACATTATTAATAGGATCAATAGTTAACAATATTCAGCAGCAATAAAAAAATAGAAATTTATCTTGCTTAAAACTTTTATAGAATTCATATTTCCCTGGTTCCCAATGTAGAAAAACATGTGTTGAGTTGTGTGTCGAGACAACCCAGAAAATCGCCAACATATTAAATGATTCCGACGTATTCGCCCATTTTCCTATACAGATTTTTAACCATAGGTGAACTGCTGTCATCAACTGCACTTAATTGGACAAAAATGTTAATTAGTTATTGCTTGTGCGATTATTGTCACTTAATTTGGTATAACAGCGAGCTGATGTAAAAAAATGCATTTATGTTCTCATGTAAGAGGCATTTTGTCTTTATAAGAATAAATGTATTTAAATCTAAACCTAAATTGCATACCTACTCATAATATCTGTGCACGCTACTGGCTATCGATACTATTGCTTTAGCCCATCTATCGATATTGGACTACTGAATAGCATCACTAGCATCATTCGCGCATCAATCACACCGACGGGTCGGTAACTCACGCGTATCTCCACCTGGCCGAGGCTGCTCACGTCGAAGTCGTTCGGTATGAACGACACGCCGAGCTCTGTTTCTGGAAATCAAAATGGCAGTGTTTTTGGGCCAAATAACATCCAATATTAAGAGTTTGTGTCTTTGCGTGGGTGTGTTTGGAGTTTTCTGGATGTATAGTCATGCTCCACTGCAGGATACAGGTCTTCTCGCATAGCATAGCTGTGAGGAGATTGGGCAGTAACAGATTGGTGGGTGTTAACGATGAAACTGTAGCCGGGACCAAACGGCTCAACGTGTCCTCTAAAGCATGGATTCATGTTTCTTTGTAATCATGCATGCAATGTCCTAAACCAACTAGAAAAATACGCGACCGGAGTTATACGAATCATCATCATCATCAGCTCATTAAACGTCCCCACCGAGGGGCACGAGCCTACCCGTAAGGGATTAGGCCTTAGTCGTCCACGCGGGCCCAGTGCGGATTAGACGACTTCACACACAACCTTCGAATCTCTTCGCAGGCGTGCATGAAGGTTTCCTCACGATGTTTTCCTTCACCGTATGAGCGTCGGATAACGTACATATATTTTCGAAAATTCAAAAAATACATTGGTACGTGTCGGGATTTGAACCTCAGCCCTCCCGGTAGGAAGGTGACAGTCCACACCACTGAGCCACCGACGCTCACGTAGTGTCAGTTTTACGAAAACATCACCGAAAAACAGCGTAGAATTTGTAAACGAGGTTACCAGAGGCTCTAATATCTCTACTTCCTCCCCATTTCCCTTCAACCTCTCTCTTTTTAAAAGCCGTTCACACCCGAACTCTTTGGTCTTTCGGAGTTGCAAGTGTCCATGGGTATCGGTACTGCCTACCATCAAGTGAAACGTTTACTCGTTTGCCTGCCAATTAAATAAATAGAAAACAATTATTATGATATGGCATAGAGTGTCGGTGGCTCATTGGTGTGTTGCCTTCCGATCTGAAGAGTGCAGGTTCAAATCCCGCCCCGTACCAGGGTCGAATTTTCGAAATTATATGTACGTTTATCCGGTGCTCTTACGGTAAAGGAAAACATCATTGCGTTCGAAGGGATTCAAAGGTTATGCGTGAAGTCGGCCAATTGATACCGGACCCGCGTGGATGACTAAGGCCTATACACCGTGTACTGGTTTGCTTGTGCCCCTCGGTGGGGACTGTTTGGGACCTAAACCCCTATTATACTCTTACACTATTGTTGTATTTGCAAATTATCCTGATCATCTTACCAAGTGGCGCTTCCCAACTGACAGTGGTCGGTATTGGTGTAAGGTTAGTAACCCGGAGGCGGTAGCACGTGCGCCCGCCCAGCACCAGCGCCGCGCTCGGCCGGACCACTGCCGACCCGCCGACACCTCGCCCTCCAGGGTCTAAGCTACATTCTTGGCCTATAGGGCAAGTTACATAGTGAACAATCATTAAATCAAAGTATCAATGGGGAAGACAAAGACATTTATCTTTCTCTTCAACCATTACAGTCCACTATTGGATTTAAACTTCCTCCATTTTGTGCCCGTTATCCCGGTCTCCCGCATTCCTAGTCCAGCCTCCATCATTTGGCGACCTATTGGTGTAATAAAAACACCAAGGCTTCCGGGTTCGATCCCCGGGCAGTACAAACATTTTGGGTGCATGAACATGTTTGTTTGTATTGGTCTGGGTGTTTTCTATGTATAATATGTATGTGTTTAAAAAATATTATATTAGTATGTTTATCCGTTATCCATCATCATCAGCTCATTAAACGTCCCGACCGAGGGGCACGAGCCTACCCGTATAGGATGTTTAGGCCTTAGTCATCCACACAGGCCCAGTACGGATTGGCCGACTACACGCACAACCTTTGAATCTCCTCGCAGGCATGCGCAGGTTTCTCACGATGTTTTCCTTCACCGTAAAAGCGTCGGATAACGTGCATATAATTTCGAAAAATTCAAAAAGACATTAAAACGTGGCGGGATTTGAACCTCAGCCCTTCCGTTAGAAGGCAACAGTCCACCCCATTTATCCACCGACGCTCTATTCTATCAGTATCCATATTGCTGGGTAATGCTTAGTTTGGGGCTAGATGGCGCTGCGTGTATGTTAGTGGATATTTATTAACTGAATACTCACAGTACCCCGGCGTCTTATCACCATGGCACGGTAGAACACGTAGTGTCAGTACCGGAGCAAGCACTCGGTACGTCACTAGAGCCGCCCGCCCCTCCCCGCCCGCGCCCCGCCCACGCCGCACACGTCGCCCAGCGTGCGGCGGACTTGTATCAGAGTAGCTACGATGCAGTCGCGCTGGTGGATATGGTTTATTTTATGTCTAGGTGGTAGACTCGATACTGATCCGTCTATTTTATTTAAAAGAAGAAGAAGAAAGAAAATAATTATCAACGATCCATTTGGTGTTGCGGTTGAGAGGTCGACTGCAACACCAAGGGCTCCGGGTTCGATCCCCGGGCAGTACAAACATTTGTGTGCATGAACATGTCTGTTTGTAATGGTCTGGGTGTTTTTTTATGTATAATATGTATTTACAAAAAAAATGTATATAAGTATATTTATTCGTTGTATAATACAGGCTTCACGCTTAACTTGGGGCTAGATGGCGCTGTGTGAATGTCAGTAATATTTATTATTATTCGACCAGAAAAGGCTTTTACGGTGAAGGAAAACATCGTGAGAAACCTGCGCATGCCTGCGAAGAGATTCAAAGGTTGTGCGTGAAGTTGGCCAATCCGTACTGGGCCTGTGTGGATGACTAAGGCCTAAACATCCTATACGGGTAGGCTCGTGCCCCTCGGTCGGGACGTTCACGTGATTGATAATAATAAGTATAAGAGAAAATTAAAAGAATAAAAAAAAGATACACTAAAAATATTAAATTAGGTACCCAACAACATAACACGAAAAGCATTAAAAGTACACAATTTCCTTGCAACTTAGACTAGTATGTTTTTTTTCGAACTGACTACTACTGTTGGCCGCCAATGGCCTTTACAGCTTCACCGGGCAATTGGCAAGCGCAGATGGCTCTCAGCCTTAAAAATTTACACAAAGAGCCTAAGGGCGTCCCCGAACGGGACTCGAACCTCTGCTTAGGGCGTTACGGGGGGGTTGGACTAGTATGTATGTCAATAACAGGTGTACACAGCATTCACGGATGACGACAGTTAAATAATCAAAAGCTCCTTCTCAGTCTAGGTAAGTAACACCGGAGTACAAGATCTTAGGAGTCTTATTTTGTGTTTCGGGATGAGGGCACTGTGAAATTACCGGGTATAAGAGACCTAACATCTGTTGTCTCGGGTGACGGGCGCAGTGCGGCATTGATGGAGGACAATAACTGTCTATCAGTTGTTACTCTCCTTCAATGCCACTCTGTCATGGTCGGGCGTAACACTTGCCATTAGGTAAGAGGCCTAACTAGTGTTGTCAGGTCCGATTTGTTTTAAATCGGGACACGAGGCCAAAAAATCGGGATTCGAGGTTGCAGATGGGGACCGGTAACAACAAAAAAATATATGTGAAGCTGAACTTATCATTTCAAATTTGAAAGTGGTATAATTAGTATATAGTTAGAGCGTCGGTGGCTCAGTGGTGTGGACTGTCGCCTTCCTACCGGGACGCTGAGGTTCAAATCCCGACACGTACCAATGTATTTCGAAAATAAATGTACGTTATCCGACGCTCTTACGGTGAAGGAAAACATCGTGAGGAAACCTTCATGCACGCCTGCGAAGAGATTCGAAGGTTGTGTGTGAAGTCGTCCAATCCGCACTGGGCCCACGTGGACGACTAAGGCCTAATCACCCTATACGGGTAGGCTCGTGCCCCTCGGTGGGGAGGTTTAATGAGCTGATGATGATGATAATTAGTATAAGTTATGTAGCGTAAATATATATATATATATATTTTTATGAAACATCTGATTTTCTTCTTTTATTAATCGGGACATTTAGCGTCCCAATGTGGACGCATCCTTAGACCCCTGAAAATTTGGGACGTCCCACGCAAATCAGGACATCTGGCAACAGAAGTCTTGACCGTAATGTCAAAAAAAATTGACCCTAAATGGGAGAGATTTATGTTAAGCAGTGAACTGCGATAGGTTGAAGAGAGAGAGTATAAAACATTGATATAGTGTGTAAGAGCGTCGGTGGCTCAATGGTGTGGACTGTCGCCTTCCTACTGGGAGGGCTGAGGTTCAAATCCCGAGACGTACTTATGTGTATATGTACGTTATCCGACGCTCTTACGGTGAAGGGAAAAAAAACATCGTGAGAAAACATTCATGCACGCCTGCGAAGAGATTTCATTGTTGTGCGTGAAGTCATCGACTAAGGCCTAACCAGCCTATACGGGTAGGCTCGTGCCCCTCGGTGGGGACGTTTAATGAGCTGATGATGATGATGAAAGTGTGTAAAACATGAACAACTTACCTCGGGAGCGTTACCATCATACGCCAGCGCCGCTCTCCCCCCGCGCACCAGCGCCCCCCGCGCCGGCCGCAGCAGCGCGCACGAGCACGCGCGCTCCATACAGTGCGCGCATGACGTCACACAACCACGGCTAAGCTCGTGCTCACCGAGCCATCGCCATGCCGTACCCCACCAGCATATCTGGTGGTGAACAGACTCCTTGACTTTTTTTTATTGCTTTACGAGCTGGCGGCCCATCTGATGGAAAACGGTAACCGCCGCTCATGGACAACTGCAATGCTAAGGGCAAAGCCATGCCGCTGCCTATCAAGAGGAAAGGGCTCTCTTTAAACCTCGTTTGAATAAGGACATGTCGAAGTTATTAGGGAACACCGAGCTGGGAGGTCGTTCTATAATTTGCACGCACGCGGAAGGAACGATCGCTGGAAACGAACGGTTTTGGAAGCGAAAGTTTCCAGGTGGTATGGATGGATCCTAGCTCGGCGTCGAGACGTACGATGGTAAAACGGTGACACCGGCATGATATCAAACAGTTCCTTGGAGCACTCACCATGAAAAAGCCTATAAAACACACAAAGAGAGCTAAAGTCTCTCCGTAATTCCAAAGACTCTAAACTGTTTGTGAGATCAGAATCACCGACAATTCGACTTCTTCAGGAAATGTCATGATCAGCAATACAAAAAATATAAGTATGTATGTTGAGCGTCGGTGGTTCAATGGTGGACTGTTGCCTTCCGACCGGGTAGGCGCAGGTGCAAATTTCGCCACGTACTGTTGTTTTATAAAATTTTCGAAATGATATGTACATTATACGACGCTCTTACGGTGAAGGAAAACATCGTGAAGAAACCTGCGCACGCCTGCGAAGAGATTCAAAGGTTGTGCGTGAAGTCGTTCAATCCGCACTGAGCCCGCGTGGATGTCCCACCGTGGATGGCCTATACGGGTAGGCTCGTGTCCCTCGGTAAGGACGTATATTGAGCTGATGATGAGATGATGAGTATCCATTATTTACTTCCCATATAACAGGCTTAATGACTTAGTTTGGGACTAAATGGTGCTTGGGATTGTCAGTGGATACCTCTTAAAAATTATTTTTTTATTTTCTGTCATATCGGCCTACTGCAAGGACATGTTCCTTAGCACTTAGCTCAGTTATGGGAAGATCAAATATAATATCATAAATTTGAGATGAAACGAAAGAAATCGATGACGTCGAGGTACTTCCGAAAGTAGTATAGTGTAATATGGAGATATATTGCGTCAAACACAGACCAATCACTTAGACTGGACTACTTTTAAAGAGGACAAGAATTACATTGTCGTTTAGAGTACAAGGGATACATTTACATTGCCGTCCACAAAATTTCGCTGAGACAAAAGAAAACTCACATCCTGATGCGTATCGTTGACTAGTTCTATTTCGGTCCTCATGCGAGCTCCAGGTGGCACCACTCCCAGCCAAGCGAGGGCTGGAGTCAGCCTCGGGTGGCGAGTGGCGCACTGGCGCACCACAGTGGTGTAGGCACTCCATTCTTGGTTTTCTGCTTCCAACCTGGTTAGATTTTTTTGAAATTCTTTATTATTTGGCGTTCCATCTTCTTAGCCTACCTCTCTGGGACCAAGGCGTGAGCTTTATTTATTTTATTTATCATTTGAAAGAGAGTTTTTCATGTTGAAAATGACACCCTCATCGTTTACACAATTTTATAACCAAAAGCCTTAAACAAAAAGTAAAATCCTATCCGGTTTGTCTAACTCCGTATTAAAGCGATTCTAACCTGGTTAGATGTGTTTATGTTATGTAGTGATCGGGACGGTCACTTCGCAAACCTGATGGTAATTGATATGCCTGACCATGACAGTGCAGTGTTGAACGAAAACAGTCAGTGTATGAAGTGATTTTTCTCCGTACACCGGTTTGCTCCCGTCACCCAAGACTACGGTCTTGTTAGGCCTCATATATACTCGGTAATTTCAAACACTCCTATTTCATGGGATGATAAGGACTCAGTATTAAGTCTACCACAATTTGGTAACATCTGTAACTCTACAGGTGTTACTAAATTGTGAGTGTGAGCGTCGGTGGCTCAGTGGTGTGGACTGTCGCCTTCCTACCGGGAGGGCTGGGGTTCAAATCCCGACACGTACCAATGTATTTTCGAATTTTCGAAAATATATGTACGTTATCCGACGCTCTTGCGGTGAAGGAAAACATCGTGAGGAAACCTTCATGCACGCCCGCGAAGAGATTCGAAGGTTGTGTATGAAGTCGTACAATCCGCACTGGGCCCGCGTGGACGACTAAGGCCTAATCACCCTATACGGGTAGGCTCGTGCCCCTCGGTGGGGACGTTTAATGAGCTGATGATGATGTTACTCTACAGCTTATATTTATGATATGAAATGAACGAGACGACCGGTTCCCTAAAATTATGGCGAGTGCCGCATATAATCATGAAAATGCCTGGCTAATTCAAGACGTTTTACTTTACCATATTTTGAAGGTATAACGCCATGTTGGATTTAAAATGACGTTACTCTGTGAATCATGCATTGTCATCCAAACTGAACGTGCATACCAAATTTCAGCTCAAACGGTTGAGGGCAAGTGCCTTAAAATTGAGTTGTAAGATTTCACCCTAACAAACATACATTGCAAGTTAAAAAAATCTTGTAATATCAATAAAAATAACGTGCTACTCACACGAAGATTAAACCTTCGGAAAAAGGGCCTCTGTGCTATTCGCTTCGGCCCCTCGCCTTCAAAGGACCGGGCCACTATTTGGCTCGTGAAACTTAAGGATTTCGAAATCCTTAAGTTAATAATTTTATTTACAATAAAAAGATGTAACCCTTACACAAAGACTTCAGTATCGCAATACTCATTCGGCAGAGAGGGTAGCATCACTTTGAGCCGCGCAGGCGTGGAGTGCGCAGGCGCTAGCTGCAAACAGCGCTTAGTCGCGTGCGCCGGCGGCCGCCACGTAGCGCGGACCCCTTCACTCCCGTACAACTGGATCGCTCTCACCGATAGCTCTATATCTTTCACTCTAAACATGGTAGAAAATAATTGTTGGTGTTAATGATGTAAAAAGTATAGATTCGTGATATGTTCACAAACAACTGTAAAAAGTGTTTCGAATGCAGCGACAGACACATACACATATTTCGAATGAGCGTACATTTACCTAAACAAAGAGCCTACAACTGTTTGGCGGTTCGTTTTTTGAGGTACGGGTGGCGTATCTACCTTTATATACATCTTTCTCTCTCTCTCTCTTCAACCTATCGCAGTCCACTGCTGGACATAGGTCTCCCCAATTTGCGCAAGATATCCCGGTCCTCCACTTTTCTCATCCAGCCTCCACCAGCGACCTTTCGCAAGTAATCGGTCCATCCGGAAGGTGTCCTACGGTACGCTTAAACAAACACTATATTCAATCTACTTGCCAAGCTTCAACATTATGGGAAAACCCCTCTCTATCGGTATAAAAGCTAGGACTAGCAGTGGACTATAAATGAATCAATCGAGGCGGCATTTCAAGATATTGTTATGCACCAATGATATTCTGTATATACTCGTATAAAGGTAGATACGCCATCCGTGCCTCTAAAACGAACCGCCGAAGAGAGTACAGTTTGTCTCTTTTGTTTAGGTAAATGTGTTCGAAATTCGATAATATGTGTATAGTGCTGCCACTGCATTCGGAACACTTTTTTCGATTGTTTTGTGAGCATATCACGAATCCATACCTTTTTACATCATAGTTATGCACTAAAACTGTTTTGTATTGTAGTTTCAGTTCACTAGGACAATAAAGTCTATCACTTCGCCTCGACGTCTTGGCGCGCGTCCAGACAACAAATTCCCGGAAAATAGCGCTCATTCCATAAGCTGCCATTAATCACATTTCGCATACAACAACGCGATACCAATTTGTCTAAATTAGAAAAGACCAGAACAAAAACATATAAATCACTCACAAATGAGTCGGCGGAAGGGCAAATGATATTTAAGTCAATTCTTTTATGTAATGTAACTAAAGGCCGCAATTTAATTTATTTTTTAATTTTCGGAAGACTAAACTAATATTTATAATGATGACGATGATGTCAGGGAGATCCTGGGTTCAGTTTGGAGAAGGGTGACGGACAACCGTTTCCAGTGGAGGAAAGTTGGAGACGCGTATGCCCAACGGTGGGCGAACACACGCTGAGGAAGAAGACGAAGAAGAAACTAACATTTATTATTTACAAAAATAGAAGTTAAGTTTAATACAATGCTAATAATAAGCAAAGTAAAAAAACTTTATTTATTTATTTATTTGAATTACATAATTAAATAAATAAATATCCACTGACATTCACACAGCGCCATCTAGCCCCAAGTTAAGCGTGAAGCCTGTATTATGGGTACTAAACAACGGATAAACATACATATATACATTTTTTTTGTAAATACATACAATATGTATAAACACCCAGACCATTACAAACAGACATGTTCATGCACACAAATGTTTGTACTGCCCGGGGATCGAACCCGGAACCCTTGGTGTTGCGGCCGACCTCTCAACCGCAACACCAAATGGGTCGTCAACATAAGATATGTATTTCATAAGATCTTACATTATTGGGTTGTGGACATATGGACCCTGAGGGCGTCACAATTTAACATTATTATAAAATTATACCTACATAAATATTGATTTCGACAGTACATTATTTAGTAATTTAATTCAGTCAATAACAAATCAATATTTTTTTTTTAATCTAAAGTCATAACTTATAAACAAAGTAAGTGTATTTTCACACTAAACACAATTGCATGTCGTGGCAACCTGTAATTGAATCTGCACTTGGCATGTTATATCTTACTTTAAGTTATTGTATTATAGATTAAATTAGTGTAAGATTTGTTGGTTGTCCATAATAAATAAATAAATATCAATATCAGAATATAAAAAATAAAGATTATTACATTAACAATAATATTTTTATTCCGGACTTTATTTACTTCTACAACTGGGATATCAGTCCGCCAAAATACATCCGCCCTGAAGAAGAAGCGCTACCACTTCTACTTTTCCCACGGGGGTCTTAAATAACTTATGATTAAATAACCCCAAGCCGTCTCAGCTTGGGGTTATTAACAAGAGAACAGTTAACAGCGCTTTTTTGTATTATCTGTGATATTGGTCAAACTCTTGACTATCGCGGAGGCCCTAAGTTAAGCAATGGATAGTCACGGGCTGATTTAGTAAGTACGTGCATACAGTACATAATTCAAAGACTTTATTCAAAAGGAGGCTTATGATATATATCAAATGTAATCTATCACTGCATCGGACATTCACACGGCGCCATCTTGCCCCAACCTCAGCTTGTTCTATGGGTACTAAACAACGGATAAACATACATATTATTATATCCTTTTTATTGTAAACACATATGGTATTATATACATAGAAACATCCAGATCAATAATAAAGGACATGTTCATCCATACAAATATTTGTACTGCTTGGGAATCGAACCCGGAACCCTGGTGTAGTAGCCGAAGACTTAACTATTACATCAAACTGTTCGTCGAATATTCGTCGAGCATGTAAGTGTGAAAATTTTCAACATTCACGATTACACAAACCATTCGACAGCAAAAAAGTCAATGTAGATTCCGGTTACGCCGCCACAACTTTATTTACCACAAACTCGTAAAGTGATTTAGCATTGTACGCGACTGTTTTTCGCTATTCCTAGTTCCGAGTCTTCGGAGAGAAGCGAAGATCGATAGTCCCCCATTCAAATGTAGATAACTTCATGTAATGCTAATTCTATGCCACCCTAATGCGGAGTTGGGCTGTTGAAAAAGTTCGACAATTGCGGTTTTCTATTAGACTCTGAAAACTGGTTGTTTGACTATGGTTTGGCTTAGCTTTTATTAGATAAATGTGTACACCTACACTTAAGCGACTTACGTTTAAGCGTCGTTGGCTCCTCGGTGTGGACTGTTGCCTGCCGATTGGGAAGGCGCTATTAGTAAGTTAGCAATAAGTTATTATTTTCCATCAATGCTACACTGCGCCCGTCACCCGACACAACAGATGTTAGGACTCTTATGCCCGGTAATTTCACTAGCTACAGTGCCCTCCGGAAACACAAAACTGCATAACACTTGCATTTCACGGGACGTTATTTGCCACTGCAGTGGTACCTACCTAGCCGACTCGGTATCGAGTCTACCACTTAGCGAGACATAGTTCGTGAAAAGTGAAAAACTATTTTGATTGAGTTAAAAAAAATGTCATCATCATCAGCTCATTAAACGTCCCCACCGAGGGACATGAGCCTACCCGTAAAGGAAGTATGGGCATTAGTCGTCCACGCGGGCCCAGTGAGGATTGGCCGACTTCACGCACAACCTTTGAATCTCTTTGCAGACGTGCGCAGGATTCCTTACGGTGTTTTCCTTCACCGTAAGAGCGTCGGATAACGTACATATAATTTCGAAAATTCAAAAACAAATTGGTCCGTGGCGGGATTTGAACCTCAGCCCTCTCGGTAGGAAGGCAATAGTCCATACCATTAAGCCACCGACGCTAAAAAAAAAACGACGCTAATATAAAAAACAGTACCTTCGAGAATGTGGCAGGAATATGATAGGAGGGTCCAGAACAAACCGGAGCGGCACCACCTCCCACCACACTTCCAGTTGGCAGCAAACCACCTCGCACACCTCACGGGACCACGGCTGCTGAGAAACGTTCAAGTCAAAGACATCGAATGTCGAGCTACTGAAGGTTGCATGTGTGCGTGTGCGAAATTGTATGTGAGTTTTGCATGTGCGTGAATGCAGGGCACAGGTGTTCTTTCGCAGTACAGATGTCTATACATTTCTATACAATATACCTTCATGAACGCGGCTTCTTTATTCCTACGCTGTTTTTCTATTACGCAACTTTTTGGTATTGTATCGGATCACATGCATAACTGTAACGGTAAAAGAGGGCAAATTAAATAATATACAAAGGGATCTTGACGCGATGACCACAGCTGAGTCAACAACATGTGATATAACTGATTGTAGATCTCTCCTTCCTGATGGGATGTTAAGCTTAAAAATTTTTCATCAAAATATAAGAAGCATAAGTGTATCGATGGTTTGCTACCAATACTATATGAGTCAAAAGTACAATGGGATGGTATTATATTAACAGAATGTTGGCTTCCCACCACTCACAATATACCTAGTATACCAGGTTATAATTACACAGCAACAACTGTTAATCGGACACAAAATGAAGGTGTGGTTGTCTATGTTAGGGATGACTTAAATATGTCTGTAGAGGAGGGCTCTATACTGGATTCAAATAGTTTGCTCATAAAATTCAATGATAATACGAAAGTATTTGCAATATATAGACCTCCAGGGTATAGGAATACTGACAGATTTATCCACTCCTTGAGTGATTCATTGCTCAAATACTCTACGCTACCAAATGTGATAATCCTTGGTGATATCAATATTAACATCGGCAATGATAGTATGGACACTAATATGACCCCATATTTAGATATGCTAGCTTTCCATGGAATCCTACCAGCGCACACTCTAGCAACTCGGGGAAAAATCTGTCTAGATCATATTATGATGAAATCAAACTAAAAGCCCTTTGTTTTGTAATCCAGACCTGTCTAACAGACCATAATAGCACAGGTCTATACTTGGCCACTAATACTAAGCCCAAACAAAGAGGTTTTAGAAACCGGTTAGTTAAATTGGATTCAGCAGGGACCTAAAGCTAACGGATCTAAGTTCTATTTACAGCATGAGCGATCCTAATGAAGCAACAGATTTTTTTATAAACTCACTTAGGAAATTAGTTATTTCAAATTCTAAATTGACTCGCCCCCTAAACGTAAATTAGTTCTTAAACCATGGATAACTCCTGGCATCCTCAAATGTATTAGAAATAGAGATAAATTGTATAAAAAATCAAAGAAGTATCCTAACAATGACATAGTACAATTAACATACAAAAGGTACAGAAATTTTTGTTCAGCAATCATTAAAAAAGTAAAGTGTGATTATCAAAGATTAGAATTGCAGAAGGCTAAGAATAATAGTAAAAATCTCTGGAAGGTTGTTAAAGATATAACATTTACCAATAAAGATAAAGATAGTGCATCTGCTCTTTTATGCGAAAATGATCCATCAAAATCAGTACATGACGTCAACCTATTTTTTGCCAATATAGGGAGAAATCTAGCAGAAAAAATTATACAAAGTTCCAATGAAAGGCCAAATCTGACATCAAGAAAAGTTCCCAACTCGTTTGTTTTGTTGCCGACAGATTACGATGAGGTCAAAACCATAATTGGTAACCTGAAGTCAGATTGCGCTTCGGGCTTGGATCTTATAAGTGCTGATGTTTTAAAGGAGAACGTTGACATAGTTACGAAACCATTGACATTCATTTGCAATTTGTTTTCGCCACTGGAGTATTTCCAAGGGTCCTAAAAGATCTCGTATACAGCCAATCTTCAAGAGTGGGACAGACATTGTGTCAACAACTAGGCCAATTTCAATACTTCCAATAATATCCAAGATACTTGAGCGTGTTATCAATAAAAGATAAATTTTATACCTTGAGCAAAAAGCCTATTAGCTGAATCCCAGTATGGATTCAGATCCGGAAAATCCACATCTGATGCTCTTATTCAAGTTACTAATTATGTTGTTAATAACCTGGATAACAAAAAAAAGGTGATCGCAATATTTTTGAACCTAGCCAAGGCGTTTAACACGGTCTCTGTTCCCATACTTTTGAAAAAGCTTGAGGGCCTAGGCATCCGAGATCTCCAGCTAAAACTTTTTTCAGACTATCTGTCTGACCGGAAGCAGTGTGTTAAGATTGATGATTACATTAGTGAAGATGTAAATGTGTCCTTTGGTGTTCCGCAGGGTAGCATACTGGGCCCCACCCTCTTTCTAGCCTACATCAATGACCTTTGTCAATTAAAACTACCTAATGCAGAGATCGTGTCCTTCGCTGATGATACGGTATTGCTTTTCCGGGGAGACACATGGGACGATGCATTCAATTGTGCTCAAAAGGGGTTTAACTCAGTAACTCAATGGCTCAGTGCAAACGTTCTTACACTTAATGTTGAAAAGACGACCTACATGACTTTTTCTCTTAAAGAAAACAGCCCAGAAGATAATGACCATTTCTTAACATCCCATTTTTGTGCTAATCGTGATCCAGTATGTTCCTGCCCCAAACTTCAACCGTCAAAGAGTACTAAGTACCTGGGTATATTGCTGGATTGCAAATTAAATTTTCAAAACCATATTAACATGTTGGCAGCCCGTATACGTAAACTTATAGTGATTTTTAGAACCCTGAGACGTATCGCTGATGAAAAGGTTATTAAGATGGTATATTGTGCATTGTGTCAATCGTTGCTAACATACTGCATAACCTCCTGGGGAGGATCAGCTAAATCCGCAGTCATAAAACTGGAGAGGGCGCAGAGAGCTATACTCAAAGTTAGCATGTTTCTTCCCTTCCGGTATCCTACATCAGATCTGTACAAAAAATGTGGGGTACTTTCGGTAAGACAACTTTTTGTTCTACAAACGGTGCTAAAACAACATTCGATGCTTATGTATGACCCTGTCACTATTAACAAAAAGCGTAGAAAGGACATTGTTTGTAGACTTAAACCTAGTAAAATTACATTTGCACATCGATTTTTTAACTATGAAGGTCCTATTTATACAATAAGGTAAATAGAGTTCTCTAATTTATTCTCTGAAACGGATTTCTGTTAAGAATAGAGTAAAAGAATGGTTACTCAATTTGAATTATGCAGATACGAGGAATTGTTGTAACTATGCATTTTATGTGGGTTTATACTGGGTATTAGTATGATTGATTGTTATTTTAGCATGAACATGTATTTAGTTTTGTATGCTAGGATGATTTTCCTTTACCAATGTGATTGTAATGACGATTGTTAACTTGTTCATTCCGCAGGCGAGAACCTGGTGATCTGTGTCACAGACTTTTGTCCTTTTCAGACACCAGCTTCTCACATCCAAATTGATGATGGTGAAATGATCGCATTGTTGTATATTGTTCTTCTGATGTGAGAAGGAATAAATAAATTATTATATTATTTATTATATTAGATGTCGCTCTACAATCCTAAGATGGTAAAGTCGGTAACACCCACCGAATAGGCATTGGGCATTCGTGGTGGATTACGTCAGATTAGTTAGATTGGATTAGTTACAGAGCGTCGGTGGCTAAATGTTGTGAACTGTTGCGTTCCAATCGGGAGGGCGCAGGTTCAAATCCCGCCACGAACCAATGTGATTTCGAATTTTCGAAATTAAATATCAGAGAATAGATACTTTAAGCTAAGCTACAATAAAAACGTCTCTTAATATGAGGTAGGTACTCTACAAACATCGTACGTTTCACTACCTTATATTGCATTTCGTTAAGAGAAATAAATAAACCAATTACCTCATAACCGGGTATAGGCTCTGCATTCATTGTTTCCGTTTTCACTATCATAGGGTCGTAATCTGGTGGAAAGCTCTCCTTTGGTACATCCTTCAGAATCAACCTGCAATCAACAAAAGTGAAATGGCCTTTAACCCATTGAACGCCGGGATTCCAGACACAATAGAAATCTATTGTGTCTGGCGCCTTAAGGCGTCATTGGCGGTCAAAGGGTTAAAGACATCATGAATATAGCAGAGTTGATAGGCCTTAAAGCAGACGGATTCTGGAGCGGAGACTGCGTAATGGCAAGCGTAGGTGCGGACTGGCATCGGTAGAAGTTGGATGGCGAAAGAGAATGGCCGGAATATCTGGCACAAGACAAAAAAATATCCAATGACATTCACACAGCGCCATCTAGCCAGAAGTTAAGCGGGAAACTTGTATTACGGGTACTAAAGAACTGATAAACATACTTGTATATATATATATATATATTTGTAAATAAATACATATTATACATAGACAACAGCCAGACCAATACAAACAAACATGCTCATGCATAAAATTGTTTGTACTGCCCGGGGATCGAACCCGGAATCCTAGGTGTAGTAGCCGACGTCTCAACCAACCATTACACCAAATGGGCCGCCACCAGATAGGAGGCCTATTGACAGCAGTGTACGCCAATAGGTTGACGAGAGAAAGGCATATCCAGCATTTTGAAGATTGTCTGAAAAGGTGGTTCAATACCAAGGCTATAAAGCCTCACACAACCAGGCGTTTACTATTCCATTTCGACGATAGACTAACGACAAACTGTTTTGTATGAATCCATATCGACTCGATAAGAAGACAAATAACAAGCTGGAGATATAGCTTCATTATTAATAACTTACATGAGCACAGCGCGTTGTGTACCGAGTTGTGCGCCCACGTCTCGTACGAGCACGCGCGTCTCGCACGACGCGCGGGGAAACGCTTTTCCAGACTCGGGCTCAGCTTGTACCATGCGCGCGCGAGATTCCGCCATTTTGCGAGCACTCATCTGTCCACATTTAATGGCGATAAAAAGATCTGTATTTATTTAATCCCACATTTTATAGTGAGGGATGGCCATGCTTAGGCACCAACAGGAGGGCTTCAAAGAAACCTACCATGGAAAAACTGAATAAGTTAATATGGTGTTTTTCTCGAAGTTGGTTAGGTTACCAGAAGACCCAAGTGCCAGTTACCCTTGCTTATTCCATTTACTCAGGTGTCCATAGTAGATCAGTGCTACTGTATTTAGGCCCGTATAATGAAACTCAACGTTGATTTTTACTTAAATTGAGTCACAAAGGGATAGCGTTATGTATCGTATAGACCCCTTTCTTACTCTATTCAAATGAAGATCAACGCTTGATTCTCGTCTTAGAATACGGGCCTCATATTCCTGAGTGGGCTCATATTCAATGTGAAGCAATGATATTCCGTGCCTCAAAAACGAACCGCCAAAGAGAGTACTCTTTTATTTAGGTGAATGTGTATGTATGCTGTCACTGCATTCGGAACAATTTTTTCGATTATTTTGTGAGCATATCACGAATCCATTTTATATCATTGGTGTGAAGTAAGAATATATTTATTTTTTAATTGATAAATTGTTTAAGTTAATTAAGTTTTTCTGTATTTGCAACCGCTGAATAAAAGTATTAAATTAGATTTTTCTTTGCCCACTCCTATTTTAAATGTCAGCAAGACACTAGTTGCTCTTTAGGAGTTATGAGTTAACCATATTTAAGTATTACCAGAACATTTATTCACTACATATTTTGAACTTTGTATTACTTTTACAACCTTGCTCTTGTCGTTTCCAATTGCTCTAGCTTCTTGAGCTCCTATGCACAGGCGTTCACTAATGTCTTCGTTACCAATAGAATCTTCAATGTCATCCTGCCAGCAGGAACAAACTCCCCACGGCCGAGTACGCCAGTAGTACGAGTAAAAGAGCGGGCTAAATAAGAAATTGATTCATAAAAATATAATGTGTATTGCTGTCCACAAAAATACATTACACAAAAGAGAGCGGCTCGAATCGTCGACGACTCAGATCTTGCTGACAAGCTGGACCCTTTGAGTTTGCGCAGAGATGTGGCATCTCTTTGCATTCTCTACCGCTTGTATCACGGGGAGTGCTCAGATGAGCTGTTCGGGCTTATTCCTGCAGCTGAGTTCCACCACCGTACATCTCGGAGGAACTCCAAATTTCATCCTCACCACCTGGATGATTGGAGGTCTTACACAGTTCGATTCTGCCGTCATTTTCTGCCACGTACAACAAAACTGTGGAATGCACTTCCTCTGGAAACATTTCCGGAGCGATACGACCTGGCGTCCTTCAAAAAAAGAGTGTACACACTTTTAAAGGGCCGGCAACGCATTTCTGGGACCTGATGTCTTGCAAATGTTCATGGGCGGCGTTGTCACTTACCATCAGGTGAACCGTATGCTCGTTTGCCTCCTGTTCCATAAAAAAAAAAAAAAACATTTAGTATACGAAAAATAGAACTTGGCGGCTATGAAATTTTAAATTACATAATTAAACCTGGCTTCGCACAGGTGCAACGCTGATGCTAAATTCATTACAGGAAAACGGTGAACGATATAAAAACATTATTTTGATAAATCTTGAAGGGTTAGTCAGCGTGAAAAAAATAAATTATTTACGACATCACATTAGAAACCTCAAATATTACAGCATTTTTCCACCATTAAAAGGATGTTATACATATAAATCTTTATCTTCAATTACACCCATTTATTAAAAAAAACCGCATCCGAATCCGTTGTGTAGTTTTTAATATTTAATCATACATAGAGATATAGGGACAAAGAGAGCGACTTTGTTTTTTAAGAGTACTATGAAGTGATTTAACGTCAGTCTTATGTAGCATATAACTGTACGGTTCTTATCGTAAGGGTGACTTTGAATTCTCTCGAGTCCAATTAAATCTGACGTCCTTAAAATAAAAACGTATTTGTAAGTTAAAAATTGCACCTATGATTGACAAGTTGGACCGTGGCGGAGAGCGAACGGTTCGGAAATGCAGTGCCAAGGTGCACGTAACACTCGCACGCTGGGTCATCCTCGCTGCAAATGTCGTAATCTTTCTCTTGAGCCTGCAAAACACATAGGTTTTTCGAAAAACTGGAAGTTGCTTGCTCCGTATTACTTTAAAATCCGGTAACAGTCCACTCGGGATATAAAACTTGCTTCACTTTGGTGAAGTGTTTTGCATAAATCTCTACGCTTGGTGAAGGTTAGGTAGACTTAAGAAACTATCTTGAGGACTTGAAAACGCTTGTGGTACGAGTATATAAGTTGAGCCGTCGGCTACTACTCCAAGGCTTTCGGGTTCACAAGTCTGTTTGCATTAGTCTGGGTGTTTCTATGTATAATATGTTTATTAGTTGTATGTGTAATTCAGCATCATCAGCTCACTACACGTCTCCACCGAGAGGCACGAGCCTACCTGTACATGATAGGGTGTACCTACAGGCCTTAGTCTTCCACGCGGGCCTAGGTTTCCTTACGATGTTTTCCATCACCGTATGAGCATCGGATATACGTACATTTGAAATGTGAAATCAAGATCCATAGTCACTTGGGGCTCTGGCAGAATAACAGCGCTTCCGTGTCCGTCCACTTCTGTTTAATATTATATAACCGCACAGACACGGCAGCATAAGCTGAGACAGGGCCCTTTTGACCACACAATTTTTATTTCTTTTATACCTACTTTTTTTATTTCTCTTTTTAAATTGTTTTATTGTATTGTCCTTGTTATGTCATTGTAAAAATTTGTGGTTAAATAAATGGTTTTTCTTTCTTTCTAACATTTATAATTCCGAAAATTTGAGAACACATTGCTACGTCGCGGGGTTTGAACCTGCGCCCTCAAGATCGGAACGCAACAGTCAACACCAATGAGCCACCGACGCTCTCTCTCTCTCTTCAACCTATCGCAGTCCACTGCTGGACATAGGTCTCCCCCATTTTGCACCAGACATCCCGCACTGACGCTATTACATGCGAATTGCTTAGTTTCGGGCTAAACATCTCTGAATGAATGTCAGCAAATATCTGTATTAAATCTGCCATCATCACGCCTCTCGCTCACCTCAACAGTAACATGCGCGGGCGTAAAGTGCAGCGCGTCGGCCAGCAAATGCAGCGGTCTCGCCACGCCGGTAGATGCTAGTATACGCAGTGCAACCGCGTGCAACCCAGCTCCGGTACCACGACACCACACGGTTCCCCCCACAGCGCCACCGCCGCACCACCACGCTGGCTGCATGGTGAACGGACCAGCCACAACAGCACCGTCTTTCGTCAGCGTCTGATAATAAAAAGAAATAAAAATCACTGAATTCACACAGCACCACCTAGTCACAAACTAAGCATTAGCAATGTGGGTACTAAGCAATGGATATACAAACGTAAATATGATCATTTTTAGGGTTCCGTAGCCAAATTGTATAAATTGGCAGTCAGTGGCGTGCACAGAGATTATGAGTAGGGTGTGCAAAGTGAGTGGCACTAATCGCAAAAACAATAAATAATCAATATTTTTTACAAATTAAGGGCTGTTGATGACAGCAGGTCGCCTATGGTTTCAAATCTGTATAGGAAAATGGGCGAATAAGTGGGAATCATTGAATATGTTGGTGATTTTCCGAGATGCCTGAACGCACAGGGTATGCATTGCTTATTTGCATATATGAAGTGCACGCCACTGTTGGCAGTGTCCGGTATATGTCGCAAAAACTTTGTGAACTCTACATTATTGAGGTCACCCAATTAAAAACAAATAAAAAGAAACAAAATCTCGTCGCCCCACTGCAAGTCCATAAAATAACAAATTCGTTTCAGCTATTCAAAAAGGATGAAAAACTACACAATAAATTACAGAATCGTTTTCGCCATTCAAACTTGCATTGTCAACCTTCGCTCCTATCTCTATTATAGTAACAAAGACGATCATACATCCAGAACAAGCAACTGATTGTCTGTTCGAAATACTCGATCTGGTACAAAGCTATACAAATCCATTGTTGAATGAATGTAGCTCGAGGTAAGCTATATTCATGACACAACGATATGAAGAGGACCCGACATAACTTCTATGCGAGATGACAGCGATTGATCACGTCATTGTGTCGTTAGTAATAATAAACTAGCTTAAACCCGTGGCTTCGCTTGAGTTAATTCGTAGTATCACGGCTAGCCTTTCCTGGTTACAAAAATATGACATTATTTTTACGCTGATATTGAGCGTTGGTTGGCTCAATGGTGTGGACTGTCGCCTTCCTACCAGAAGGGCTGAGGTTCAAATCCCGACACGTACCAATGTGTTTTCGAATTTTCGAAAATATATGTACGTTATCCGACGCTCTTACGGTGAAGGAAAACATCGTGAGGAAACCTTCATGCACGCCTGCGAAGAGATTCGAAGGTTGTGTGTGAAGTCGTCCAATCCGCACTGGGCCCGCGTGGACGACTAAGGCCTAATCACCCTATACGGGTAGGCTCGTGCCCCTCGGTGGGGACGTTTAATGAGCTGATGATGATGATAGGTGATATTATCGACGCATAATCTAAATAATTATTCCATCAATTTTTAGCTTCGTACCTTGAAAATTGCGAAAAGTTCCATATAAATTCCATACAATTCCTTATCCTCTCATCAGACTTTGGGGGCCAATTTCAGAATAAAACTGATGTAAGATTTTTTGTTAGTGACAAATAGACCGCGAAGCAATTTAACTCACTATATACGATAATTATATAAACTTCCGTATATTTGGGGAAGTGAGAAGTTAGTTAGATAAAATATAAAGTAGCCTATATCCGACTATAGGTGTAGTACTATTTGTTAGGTCTTTTAGACCCGGTAATTTTACTAATTTAAAATAAATTCAGCCGTTTCGGCGTAAAAGCGTAACAAACGGACAACAAAGTTACTTTCGCATACGAAATATTAGTATGGATTGCAATATTTATATCGAGCAAAAGACTTCTGAGCTGATGTGAGTTGTTTTTTGAGTTAAGAGGCGCAAGTATTGGTTTAATAAATGAATGGAAGCACTAGTTTATTGACTATACCTAAGCGAGTCAAAACTTAATACTTACAAATCCCTCAGCCTCCTTCTTCCAAATACAACAAAATTGATCATTTAGTCAATGATATTCTGTATATATAAAGGTAGATATAGATCCGTGCCTCAAAAACGAACCGCCGAAGAGAGTACAGTTTGTACTCTTTTGCTTAGGTAAATGTGTTCGAAATTCGAAATATGTATATGTGTGCTGTCGCTGCATTCGGAACACTTTTTTCGATTGTTTTTTGAGCACATCACGAATGCATCATTTTTTACATCATTGCATTTAGTAAGCAAATAGTTTTTTTTTCTGCTACACATACGACTAACAATCATTACATCTATCCACGTACAAAGCTACTAGCAGTAAGCTGCAACACAAAAGCGTTACCTCATACGTTCACTGACACACTAAGAGGTCTCGACAAAGAGAATCGTGAAGAGTCGTCGACGCTTGACGACGGTATTGTATGGAAGGATGTACGCGGCTTAGGCGGCGATTTCCTATTCACGCCGCCCTAGAAATAGAGCTTTGGAAAATTGTGTCAGTTTTGACAGTACGGGTTTTTACCCACACTATGACGAAAGAAAGGAGATATTTACATATTGAGTATATTCGCTTTTTATTCCAACTCTAAAAAAACTGCTGAGAGTTTTACAAAGTCCCCAAAGTGACTATAAAAATTACCCATACCAAGCGCACTGGCTGAGCACTAAAACAGTCGTAAAACGTTCAAAGAGACGATATTCCGTCGGTCAAAATGGTATTAAATCCAAAGAAAATATGCTTTTCTAACTTGGCAGCATCTTGCCACAAGGATTTGATTTACATTTGCTTATCGTAAAAGCTGGTGCTTATTACCATTTACTTTATTATACCGCTCGAATTTAGCACGGGGTGCAATACAGCACAATCGATTCTTGTATTGTGTGTTGTGAGTTTCTACCCGTGCTACGTACGACCGCTCATTGAAATGTACTGCTTTCGTTATAAAAGATCTCAGGGGGCTTACCACAATCCCTTAAAACTGTATTACAATAATATTACTTAGGCTTTACTGGTACAAAAACGCTGACTTTGCATTATAGAAATACTATTTTAAGAAATTGCGGTAACCCCTCTGGTCCCTCCGGTGTTGAATCCTCCCAATTAGGGCGTCGATAAATTGAGGTAGTGAAATGACTCTCTCTCTCTCTTCAACCTATCGCAGTCCACTGCTGGACATAGGTCTCCCCCATTTTGCGCCAGATATCCCAGTCCTCCGCTTTTCTCATCCAGCTCCCACCAGCGACCTTCCGCAAGTCGTCGGTCCCTCGGGCCGGAGGGCGTCCTACGCTACGCTTGCCAAGACGCGGTCTCCACTCCAGAACTCGTCTGCTCCAACGGCCATCGGTTCTACGACATACGTGACCAGCCCACTGCCACTTCAACTTGCGAATCCGGCGGGCTATGTCGGTAACTTTAGTTCTCTTGCGGATTAAATCATTTCTGATCTTATCCCTAAGAGAGACTCCAAGCATAGCTCGCTACATTGCGCGTTGAGTGACTTTGAACTTGTGAACCAAAAAAAAACAAAATCCACAGTGAAATGACTATTGGAATAAAATGCATAATTACTTATATTCTCGCAGCAATACATTGATGGGGCTTAAAATTAGGAGACGGTCATGTGACGTAACATAAAACGGTTAATAAAATAAATAAAGCTCACTCCATTTTGGTTCCAGAGGGGTAAGCAAACATGATGAAGCGCCACTTTGCGCGGACCTGATATACTTCCCTAGCTACGTTCACATACATCAAAATTTTCATACAAGCTCTTTTATTCGTCCTGTTGAGGACCCCGCCTTCTTAAGGACTTGACCAATTTGGTCCAGGTAAGTCCTTCCGGGTCGTCCCCGCCTTGTGTATCCTTCCATATTCGCAAATAAACCTGCTTTGCAATTCTCCTAAAACATTATTTATTAATTCTAAAGCAGAACTAAGTCAACCAGGTTTAAATAAATAAATAAAAATAAATATCCACTGACATTCACACAGCCCCAAGTTAAGCGTGAAGCCTGTATTATGGGTACTAAACAACGGATAAACATACTTATATACATTTTTTATTGTAAATACATACATATTATACATGGAAAACATCCAGACCATTACAAACAGACATGTTCATGCACACAAATGTTTGTACTGCCCGGGGATCGAACTTGGTGTTGCAGTCGACCTTTCAACCGCGACACCAAATGGGTCGTCACTAACAAGTATTATATCATCATCATTACAGCTTGAAATGTCTACTGCTGAACATAGACAGGCCTTTCCTTATGCATTCCACGCGGACCGATCCTTAGCATCTCCCACCCTTTTCCTTAAACGGATTAAATATTTTTCAGCAAACTTATGTTTTAAGTCCCTCAAAGAAAAGTCTTATAACTCCTTACCAAACTTATAACCAAAATGTCCAAACACTAACATCCAGGCAGCAGGAGACCCAAGCGTCCTCAGTGAGCACGAAGAACTGCGCGTGCTGCGCGTCGCAGTGGAGCA
Organism: Leucinodes orbonalis; assembly: GCA_019425675.1. Taxonomy (NCBI): domain Eukaryota; kingdom Metazoa; phylum Arthropoda; class Insecta; order Lepidoptera; family Crambidae; genus Leucinodes; species Leucinodes orbonalis. Next base: position 85,603 of record PQWD01009205.1, read on the forward strand.
GGATGCGCGCGCAATGCACGTCGCCGAGTAGCCGCGCGCCCAGGTCTAGAATGTCGTCTCCACACGCCACCGCTTCCGTAGAACATGACATCGACGACAAATCCACGGTTGGCACCAGAACTAGAAAGATCATCATTTGACGACTTATTTGGTGTTGCGGTTGAGAGGTCGGCTGCAACACCAAGGGCATGTTTGTGTGCATGAACATGTCTGTTTGTAATGGTTGGGTGTTTTCTTTGTATAATATGTTTGTATTTACAAGAAAATATATTTAAGTATGTTATTCCGTTGTTTAGCACCCATAATACAGGCTTCACGCTTAATTTGGGGCTAGATGGCGCTGTGTGAATGTCAGTATCATATCATCAGCATTATGCGGCCCACTGCAGGACCCAGGCCTTCTTGCAGAGCATAGCTATCGGGAGATTTGAACGTAACACACTACGCGGGCCCAATGCGGATTGATGGGTGCTAACGACTAAGTATTGTACTTAGGCCTGTATTCCAGAACAAGACTCAAGCGTTCATCTTTTTTTTCGAACTGACTACTGCTGTTGGCTGCTGATGGCCTTTACAGCTTCACCGGCGCAGATGGCTCTCAGCCTTAACGCGTCGATTTTCACTTAAGAAGAGTGAAAAAGGGATAGCGCTCTATACGATAAATAGCATCATCTCTTTCTAACTTAAGTAAAAGGTCAACGCTTGAGTTTCGTTCCTGAATAGGGGCCTTAGATTGTAGTCAAGACGGACAGCTTAAACGTGCCTTTCGAAGCACGGAAGCACCTTTCTTTTCAGACAATCAGGGAAAATAACCGTCATCGCGCCACAATACACTAATAGTATTGTGGCGTCCAGCTTCCTTTGACACGACATAACTGGCCGACTNCATCGCGCCACAATACACTAATAGTATTGTGGCGTCCAGCTCCTTTGACACGACATAACTGGCCGACTACAAATGGACACTTTGACCGACAGAAAAAGACAATGGACGAGACTGAAGAAATGGTTAGACAACCAAAAAGCGAACGACGGAAGGAGTAAGAATTAAATAGTTTTATTATTTCCACCACCATTTTCCGCCCTTTCAGATGGCTTAGGGTGTAATAATAGTATGTAATCATCTTTTTGTCAAATATGCAGGTGACTAAGCCTGAAGTTGTCTAACCATCATCAGCCTATAGCATTCCAAAACAGGCCTTACTGCATCGTATAATAGGATATAGGTCCGTTACCCGTCACACGAGCAAAATTGGTGTTAACGACTACAAATTAAATAATGTAGCTGGAACCGTTGGTTTAACATACCCCCTGAAATATTGAATAGTCATTTTTTTCATACAGATCACTCTGCCTGCAGTATTTTAATAAAAATAGGAAAAAATATTATCAAACCTCCAGTAGCCGTATAAGCAAATTGTAAAAAAACGCTGTGTCATCCCCTAAAAATGTTTCCATTCCATGCTTAAATCAATAACACGACTAAATTCTAGCACTCAAAGCCTAGTACTTCAAGTTCTGTGACCCTTAAGAGACGGTGGCGTAAAAAAACGATAAAAATCTGTTCAATTTCACGACCAACATCACTGGACGGTCTCGCGTATCTTCATCGCCATATCGGATCCTATTCCGCCATGTAAAAAGGTCAATAGGCTCTAAAAAGAAAAATCAATTCTCTGACAGTATTGATAGAGCGCTCTAGCTCCAAACTCAACAACTGATAATATAATATAACAAGTTTCTTAATTTAGTTTTCTTGATATATTCAGGCTTTAGGAAGTCCCAGCATAAATCCAATTTCAAAAATTACAATAAGCATTTACAAATATATAAAAATCAAAGGAAATATATAAGAACGTTGGAGTAGAAGTTTGAAACTTAAAAACCCCTTTTAATGATTTTAGACTGTTGAGAAAAGCAATGATTAAAAACAAATAGCATAATACAATTGTTAAATCGTGACATTATTATCGTATGTCGTAGCGACTAGTGCGTTTGGCTGAATCGCACAAATCAATCACCATTCTTTTAATCATAATAATACATTATTAATTTACAAGAATACGGTTACGATTTGATGTTCATTTAATACAATTCAATTGAAAAATTGATGTGCAAAAAAATTTTTCATCTATAGTAAAAAGTGCTAGATCCAGCCCCAAAAAGGCTAAGGTGACAACACTGCTTTGGCATACACTCCCCATGGACATGCTTGGGAACGCCTGTGCCCTTCAGTGGCCGATGATGATGATTGTTTATGTTTATGATGTTTCAAGGAAGTACAAAGAAAACACTAATACTGTACAAAGAAAATGACGGAGGAATACAAAATTTTTAATTTACCATCAGAACGAGTCACAAGTCGATTCGTTTCAATTTCGCCGCGAGCCTCGCTATTAATCTGTAAGGACGTTACGACACCAAGGACAAAGAGTATTCCGTCAAGCGAGCAGTTATTTTCTGTTAAACCGTTTATGGGATGTCCTTATAAACAGTCACAATAAATATCTTATTGGTTGGCAATAGGGTATTATTTTTGCAATATTTTTCATTTCCTGTCCGTAATTGTCTTCTTCTATCTATTCTGTCTTTTTCTAGATAAAAATAAACAAACTAGATCTAGATTTTGAATCATCATCAGCTCATTAAATGTCCCCACCGAGAGGCACGAGCCTACCCGTGTAGGATGTTAGGCCTTAGTCGTCCACGCGGGCCCAGTGCGGGTTGGACAACTTCACGCACAACCTTTGAATCTCTTCGCAGGCATGCGCAGGTTTCCTCACGATGTTTTCCTTCACCGTAAGAGCGTCGGAAAACGTACATATATTTTTCGAAAATTCGAAAACATAATAGTACATGGCAGGATTTGAACCTCAGCTCTTCCGGTAGGAGGGCGACAGTCCACACCATTGAGCCACCGACGCTCTTTTGATTATTTAACAAATAAATAAATGTTGACCTCAACGCGTCACTGAAGGGAAGGGTACAAATCAAAATCACGAGCACATTACTATGTCATTATTTTAGTGAAACTGAATGAAATTTATGCCCAACTGACACGATGGGCAGAATCTTGACAGACAAGACTAATGAAAATATTGGAAGTGATTTATTGTATTAAGCGTTAAGGAATTTTAAGGTAATGCACCTATAATACGGATTTAATTTAATTTAATAAAAGCTAGCTACCCCAGAAATGTTCTTACCTTCATGGGTGGCAAAAAGTCATAATGTTGTGACTTTGACACAATAAACTTTCATTGTTTCTAAATTGATTTTACAAGATTCATATTAAAATAAATGCTTGTGAAATTACCGGGTATAAGAGACCTAGCATCTGTTGCTTTCGGTGTCGGGTGCGGCATTGATTTGGAATAATAAATGTTTATCAATAGTTGGTCTCTTACAATGCCGCTCTGTTATGATCAGGCGTATCACTTATTATCAGGTGAGCGTATTGAACATCCTTTTGACTCTTTCTGAACGTTGTATTACGTTATCTTTTTAATGGACATGGATGACACGTAGATTCGCGTAAAACTTCATATTATAAAAACAGGTGCCAATATTTTCTAAATCGTAACACAATCTATTCACACATCCCCCAACCAACTCCTCCATCAAAACCAAAGCAACTTCTCTGGCGTCAATAAACCACCAAGATAATAAGTGACACTATCAAAAAATATGTGAAAGAATTGATGGACGGAGTAAAACAGGAAAAGTTGGGGTGGATTTACGAGCACAATATCCGGATGCGACTCGGCAACCGACTCGTGAAATCAAATGTGGAAAACGAGGCCTCGCATCAGCAATGGAATGCTCGATACAAATGTTTCAACTAGCCTATGAATTTCACAAAGGAAATCATCTTTGAGATATTATCTTAAATATCGTCTGCGACACACATAAAAATCGAGATCATCTTCCTCCTCGAAACTTTATCATTCCTCTATTGCTGAATTTGAGCTTATAATTTTGTTGATTAATGATACAAAAAAGTTTAATCATTATCATCAGCCTCTTCACTTCAAGGACAGGCTTCTCACTCTACAGTGTGACCACTAGAGGTTCGTTTAAAACTGAGAATGAGGATGATGGTGATGGTGATTTTGTTATTTTGTTGTTCAGTACCCATACTTCAAGCTCGCTTAAATTTGAACTACATAGCGCTGCGAATGTCAGTTGATATTGAGTTAAATACTTGAGTAAACGTTGGTAGCTCAATGTTGCATTCCTAACGGGAGGGCGCCAATGATATTCTGTATATGTAAAGGTAGATACGCCATCCGTGCCTCAAAAACGAACCGCCGAAGAGAGCACAGTTTGTACTCTTGTGTTTAGGTAAATGTGTTCGAAATTCGAAATATGTGTATGTATACTGTCACTGCATTCGGAATACTTTTTTCGATTATTTTTGAGCATATCACGAATCCATACTTTTTTTACATCATTGGAGGGCGCAGGTTCAGATTTCGCCACGTACCAATGTGTTTTTGAAGTTTCAAAATTATATGTACCTTACCGACGCTTTTATGGTGAAGAAAAACATCGAGAGGAAACCTGCGCACGCCTGCGAAGAGATTCAAATGTTGTGCGTGAAGTCGGCTAATCCGCACTGGGGCCGCGTGGATGACTAAGGCCTATACACCCGCGTACGGGTACTCGTGCCCATCGGTAGGGAGATTTAATGAGCTGATGATGATGATGACTTACCATTCAACACAGGCGGCTCCATATAACACTTACTGGCACGACCACACCCCGGCCGAGGTTCACGCGCACGTGCACCCGAG